>ML776713.1:1049118-1082116 GCA_009831015.1 Picea engelmannii | reverse complement strand
TAATTGAATTAATAATTTAGTATATGAATCTCGATTCAATTAAGGTCTTGAGTGAATTGTCTTTTATTAAATTCAGTTTTCAAAATTTGAAAAAAAATTAGTTGTTATTTGATGATAAGACTTGATTTGATTTTACACTCAAAACGAATAGACAGATGTAAATAAATTGACTTTGAATTTTTGCTATTTAATAGTTAGCTATCCAAAGAAAAATGTTAATTTAAGAGTAAATAAAGAAAGAAAAAATCATTTTCTCTTACCTTTATTTATGATCTCTACAAAATCATTGGAATTTAATATTAAACAAACTTTCGCATGTTGTTTTCACAAGTATGGTGAAAATTATGTTTCAATTCTTAGTCTTTCATGAAAGAGTATATTTAGGGTAATTTATTTGAAACCTTGTGCTTTGATATTAAAAGATAATTGGTAGTCATCTCAAGGATAAAAAAATATATATAATTAATAGTATAATCATCTATTTGTTCATAAAAAAATATAGTTAATTTTGAGGGGTTATTAATCTTAGGGTAATCTAAACGTGTAGTCAGTTCTACATCATTATTTATTTTTAATAGTCATCATCCCAGAGTATTTTAAAACACATTGGTATCTCCCATCCTATAGAAATAAACAAAGTAACGGAGACAGATGGTGAAAGGAAATTCAGAAAAATGGATTGCCCCCATCTTGATAAAATGAGATGATGAAAGAAAATTCATTATATGATTTCCCTCATCTCAAAGAAAATTAAAAACTAGGATTGTGAAAGCAAAGTCAGAATTGGGGAATGCAAATACCTTCACCGGGGCTATGGACGCATGGCTGGCAGTGAGGCAATGTTTGTGTTGACTATAATGAACTACAACTACATGTCTTACATTTATACCATGTTATTAATTCTCTTCAAAATTCTCTATATTGTATCCAAACTAGTTCTTTTTCAAACAATGGATTAATGGTTGTAATCCTAAGAGATGATGATTATCAGTTTGACCTTTAATATTCTAGTCATGCTCTAATTTATTATTTTAGATATTGCTTGAGTAAACTTAGATAAAGAATTTCTTTCATAGCCTACTTGAAATTTAAAATCCAACATGTTTAAGGTCGTATTATCAATAGTTCAGATGATTCTAATAAGAGATTTATTTATTTTTAAAGTAAATGAAAATGTGTTTCAAATGCTTCAAAAATTATTTTGAAGTTAGCGGAATAATGACTCCATTTACCCAATAAAGGAACTTGGTCTGCAATTCTTTCGTGCCTGCAGTTCTGGGGTGGGTCGCTTTATCCCCTGCCCCACCCCCCCTCTGCTTTTGAGTAATTGAATGCATTATGAAAGAAAGTTTTGAAAATTGGACCGGAGATATGACAATATTTCTTGGAAGTCTTTGGGGATTATTCATTAGTGCTAGGATAACTGTGGAACAAAGTCAGATTCATTTGGTCGGGATTGAAGTGGATTGAGAGTTCTAGTTCCTAAGGATTACTAAGTGAGTTATAGGAGTAAAGTATAAACCCATTGACATTGGTAATTTGTTGTCCAGCAGTTTCATCGCACTGCCCATCCCCAGATGGAGACAATGTTAAAACATAAATCAAAATCTGAAATAAAGATTCAAATTTTAAATTCTTTCTTAAATTTTTTAAATAGCATAGAAATTTCTTTATTTTTGTCATTTTTTAATAAAATTTTGCTTTAGAATTTCTATTATATAAACTAATGAAAATTCGTTGTTATGTTTTGACAGGGCAGATCAATCCTAAACCATCAATCCTGGCGCATATCAACATCAATGATTCTCGGGATACAGAGTTGTGTAATGTTTAATTGATGCAGTGTTCCCATTCATGGTTCCATTTTGGGACTTCATCATTCAACTTTATTTGAATATTTTGTTTCTAGTTATCGTGAAGACTGAAATCCTGAAGCTCGGATCAAACCAACATTATGTATTTCCCTTAAAAGTTTTAATATTATTATATTTCCATTTCGGGACTTCGCGCTTCGGGATTTCAATCTTAATGTTTATTGAACCTTTTAATCCGAAATTCATGAATCTTTGGAGCCCCAAAGTTCTGGAAGACGCATTCATAAGGGAAAATACTTAACTAATGTCTCTTATGCCATGTTGCATTCTTTCCACATGGAGACACGTGGCACTTATTTCTGGCATTTTTAGACACATAATTTTCACATTTCAAGATGACACGTATCACCCATGTTATTATGATATGTCATCATATGTGACATTATCCTGCCACGTCACTATGGGATATTTTTCTTCGGGATATCATAATGTTAATAGATCTCATAAGTCTCGAAGGCCCGAATTTTTGAAATTCTGAAGTGTTGGAGATTAAAATTTAAGTATGATTAGCTTGATAAAGCTTGATTAAGGATAATTAATCACTTCGTGACTTCGGCCTTCAAGATATGTTTAACATTCCCTATTCAAAAGCCTCGAATCCGCAAATTCCCGAAGTGTTGAAGTACTTATTCTCGCTAATCGGGATTGTTAATGATAATAAAAAATGATTAGGGTAAGATATTCGAGTAAAGTTTGCCATCGTCGGGTAATAAATTCACCATTTTTCTTGCATTATGACCCTGTCGTTCAAATGAGAAGTATTAAATGTAGAATTTGGTGTGTTAAATTGTGATTTGATAAAAGATTTGAACTCTACTCCATCTCTGTATTCGCATTCATAAGTGTTATTTTTCCTACAGGAGCAAATATTGTTGACGAGAAGTCATGTCACCTCGCAGGGGAGAAAAAAAGACAATCCAAGACCAGTCTAAAGAGGAGTCAAACCCAAATTATGATATTAATTCAGATACTACTGCTCGTTTAACAGGTAGCATCAAATCCTTGGCGCAAATTTATGAGATTATCGAAGAAGAAAAACCCATTGTTTCAGAGGATGCAAGCAAAGGTGAAGATGTTATAAATACAAACAAGCTCGAGGACATCTCCAAGTCAGAACTTTATAAGGTTGCAACAATGCCAAATTCATTTCCCTACACATACATGATACGTTGGGCTCTGGAACATGTGGATATACCAACAAGGACCATATACAACCATCAAATAACTATTGTCGGCTCTTTTCGACCTAAATATATCCAAGTAATGTATAAATTGACCAATACTCCCAAATATGTCTACAATGCATAATTTGTGAAAACAATTTAGAAAGAAGAATGTGTAGATTATGACAGAAGTATCCATGATATAATTAAAACTTGGTGGGGAAATAAAAATAAATTCAAAGTAGATAGTCATGGTATATACTCCACATCTTCTTGTGATGCACATATTATGTACATAGCTATGATGCTCTGTAGTTTGTATGGAAAGAAAACCCTGCACATTTAAACGTTGATTGGGTCCCTATTATTCATGAGGCTACAGAGGGTTTCACTTTTAATTGGGGAAAGTTGTTGTCTGACAAATTGGTCAAAGAAATAGGGATTTATACAAGTAAGAATTATAAAGGTGATATATATCCCTTTTATATGTCGGCATATATTATGGATTCTATATGTTACAAAGCCCCTTTCCTATTGATGAATTGGAATTGAACTCCAAAAGTTTATGAGCCAATACACATCTATCATTCTAAGTTGTGGGAGGAAAATGCAAAAGACCATTTTTATGAAATTTGCCATAATGTTATCATCCCAATTCATGAAGTTCTATATGGTAACCCTCCTCCCAGGATTTTTGAACAGATTATGGGAAATTTAGGTGCAATTATAGACTAGTACATCGAGGAGAGTTTATTTATATCAAATTTTATGGTTGTTTTGCATCTCCTCGTGCTTTACCAAAATTTATGCCAGATAGACTCATTTGCAGGGAAGTGGCATACCAGACAATTTTTGCAGACATAACTAAAGAATTAAAGGGAAAACAGAAAAGGGTATGGCCAACTTATCCCATACAGGTTGGTGAATATTCCTTGTTAGATTTTGGACATGCTAAGGTTGAAGCTTAAGCCTTGGAATATATTGCATTGTCTTCCATTGAATTCAAAAGGCATGGTCCACATAAAATAGTTGAAAATCATTTGGCCCAATTCAGTATGAAAAATTACTTTCACGAAGATTCACCATTTGATGATATTTTTAGAGGAGTGAAATCATATGATGAAGTTCTATCTAGAATCCAAACTCTCTCTAATAAATAACAATCATATTTTCTCAATTTTCAAAAGCACGGGAGAAGTTGTCTACAAAAGATTTTACAAGTAGAGAAAAGTTTCATTCACAATGATAATCCAGTTTCAGATATGCCACCATATTCTAATCCTAACCAACGTGATTTTCCTTGTGTCAAAACCAAGGAAGTTGATAAAACACCAGACACATCATAAAAAGATACAATAGAGAAAGAACAAAATCTATCAGGTAAGACTCTTCAAGAAACATGGGCAATGTTTGAAGCATTCATGAAGCATGGACACATTTTCCCTCAAATTGCTTCAAACACTGAGACTCCCTTAAAAGATATTTCTACTCAAGTGTTGATGCAGGAGAATCAACCCCCCCAAGTCAAATTTGATTTTAGAATTTTAAGAAAGCGAGACATGGACAATGAGTTGTAAATGGAGCACAAATTTCCATGATATTTGATTAAGTGATAAATTTGTTTGTTATCATATTCTCCCAAAGGGTGTAATCACTAGCATTTAGAAGGATTCGATTTCATCCAAATCTACCATGTAAACGCAACAAATCATTTATTCAGTAGATTATGAGTGATTTTAGAGATTCTAGGACAAATATTAGCGATTGAGAATATGATCAGATATGTTCTTGATCCTATAGCTATTGAATTTGTTTTATATAAATATGTGAGTCTGGGATTATGTGAAGGAGGCCAGACACCATGTAAGAGCAAGCCAAGAGGGCAGTTGTCCTAGAGAGGCTATATTGTTTAATTGATTCGAGCTCGATATTAATGAATAAGTATATTTTGTTGTGTATTTTTGTTTCCTTTGATCGTATGTGTGTAAATATGTATACAAAGCCTGATAAATTTGTGCATGTGTTAAGAGAAAACTGTGCAAACGAGTGCACAAGTCTAATTCATGTGAAAGGGGAGAACACACAGTCCAGCAAGAGAAAGAGATCCATTATCGATCACATTAGGATCGACAATGATTCGGTTCTCAATTGATATCGTGGCGGGAGATCCAACGTCCATAAATTTGTAAGATCGACGTTTGCAGGAAATCAGAGGCAGAAACTCAATTGACAAGTAAACCATCATATCGGGCAAACAATTGAATATTTGCAGAGTTTTGGGACCAGATCGGGAACGTTTGAGGAAGGTTGACATTATAGTTATTTGTTGAAGTTGGTGGCCTTTGGCCTTAGTGCCAATGATCCAAGTTCCTTTGCATAGTTCTATAACTAGACTGGAAAAATATTTGAATTTGTGTCTATTAGTTATAAGGTTGGTAACCAATGAGACCGAGGTCACAAGCCTTGGTCCTATGAAGAGAAAATAGATTAGCACCGTGGGCGTTGAAGGCATTAAAAGTGTTTCAGTTAACCCTTGGTTCCAATGATGGTTTTGTGCACAATTGTAATGAAAATTATGGGAATGCCGAGTCCAATGGTTGAACAAATCAAGTTCAGGAATTGATGATTCATAGTGAATTGGGGTGGCTAACGAAGAAGGGATTCCAATTGTAAGTCCGGGGTACATTTGAAGGAGATAATTTGTGATCTATTGATAAATTGACTTGTTATAGTCCAGATTGTGGGCCCATAACCCACAGGTAGAAGGATCGTTGTCATTGCACAATTGATTCTTCGAGACTGAGGTTATCTCTTTCATCAAGTGGTATCAGAGCAGGGAAATATTTCCTGTGTGTTGGAGAATGGAAAGCAACTTCCAGTTGTGGTTGGGTAGAAGTTGTTGGGAAATTCCACAGTTGTGATTGTAGGTAGAATTGTCTAGGAGAGTGAGAAGCATGCAATAGCCAGAGGAGTAGAGAAAGCTTGAGAGTTTCCAAAGGAGGTGAACCTACGATACCAAAAGGTCGATCCAAAGGAGGAGAGTCGGTGAGGTGTCAGTGGAGGCTTGGTTGCAACTCACTACTGAATGTAAGGATGGCTCAGTGATACATGAAGATAAAGAAGACTGAGATGGAAATGAACGAGATGCAACAATGACAACACATGATCATGAGATCATGAATATTTTGAACCCTGGGAGTCTGATGCAGGTGCATCAACCATCCCAAGTCAAATTCAATTTTGAAATTTTAAGAAAGCGATACATCGACAACAAGCTGCAAATGGAGCGCAAATTTCCATGATATTTGATTAAGAGATAAATTTGTCTGTTATTATATTCTCCCAAAGGGTGTGATAACTGGTATCTAGAAGTATTTTATTTCATCCAAATCTACCATGTAAACGCAAAAAATCATTTAGTCAGCAAATTATGAGTGACCTTAGAGATTCTAGGAGAGATATTAGCGATTGAGAATAGGATCAGATACGTTATTGATCCTATCTTTATTGAATTTGTTTTCTATAAATATGTGAGTCTGTGATTATGTGGAGGAGGCTAGACACCATGTAAGAGAAAGCTGAGAGGGCGACTGTCCCAGAGAGGCCATATTGTTTAATTGATTCGAGCTCGATATTAATGAATAAGTATAATATGTTGTGTATTATTGTGTAATGTGATCATATATATGTAAACCTGTATAAAAACCCTGATAAATTCATGCATGTGTTAAGAGAAAATTGTGCAAGCGAGTGTTCAAGTCTAAGTCGTGTGAAAAGGGAGAACACACAGTCCAACAAGAGAAAGAGATCCATTGTCGATCACATTAGGATCGACAGTGATTCGGTTCTCAATTGATATTGTGTCAGGAGATCCAACATCCATAAATTTGTGATATCGACGGTTGCAGGAAATCAAAGGCAGAAACTCAATTTACAAGTAAACCATCATATCGAGCAAACAATTGAAGATTTGCAGAGTTCCGGGACCGGACCGGGAACATGTGAGGAAGGATGATGTTATAGTTATGTGTTGAAGTCGGTGGCCTCTAGCTCTAGTGCCAATGGTCCAAGTTCCTTCACATAGTTCCATAACCAGAATGGAACAAGATTTGAAGTTGCACCTATTAATTATAAGGTTGGTAACCGATGAGACCGAGGTCACAAGACTTTTTCCTATGAAGAGAAAAGGGATTAGCACCAAGGACGTTGAAGGCGTTAAAAGCATTTCGTTTAACCCTTGGTTCCATTGATGGTTATGTGCACGATTTTAATGCAAGTGATGGGAATGATGAGTCCAATGGTTGGAAATTTCAAGTTCAGGAACCAACGATTCATAGTGAATTGGGGTGGCTAATGAAGAAGGGACTCTAATTGTAAGATCGAGGATACATTTGAAGGAGATCATTTGCAATCTATTGTTGCATGGACTTGTCACCGTCCATATCGTGGGCCCATAATCCATAGGTCCAAGGATCATTGTCGTTGCACAACCGATTCTTCGAGACCAAGGTTATCTCCATCATCAAGTGGTATCATAGCAGGGAAATATTTCCTGCATGTTGGATAATGGAAAGAAACTTTGAGCTGCGGTTGGGTAGAAGTTGTTGGGAAATTACACAGTTAAGATTGTAGGTAGAATTTTCCATGAGAGTGAGCAGCATGCAACATCGAGAGGAGTATAGGAAGATCGAAAGGTTCAAGAGGAGGTGAACCTAAGATAATAAAAGGTCGATTCAGAGGAGGAGAGTCGGTGAGGTGTCATTGGAGGCTTGGTTGCAGCTTACTGCTAAGCGTAAGGACAAGCTCGGTGATACATGAAGAGAAAGTAGATTGAGATGGATATGAATGAGATGCAACAATGACAACACATGATCATAATATCATGAAAATTTTGAACCCTAGGAGTCGGATGGAGGAGCATCAACCCCCCCCTGCCCCCCGCTCCCCCAAGTCAAATTCGATTTTAGAATTTTAAGAAAGAGAGACATGGACAATGAGCTGCAAATGGAGCGCAAATTTCCATGATATTTGATTAAGTGATAAATTTGTTTGTTGTTATATTCTCCCAAAGGGTGTAATCACTGACATCTAGAAGGATTCGATTTCATCCAAATCTACCATGTAAGCACATCAAATCATTTATTCAACAGATTATGAATGATTTTAGAGATTTTAGGAGAGATATTAGCGATTGAGAATAGGATCGGATATGTTCTTGATCATATCACTATTGAATTTGTTTTCTATAAATATGTGAGTCTATGATTATGTAGAGGTCATACACCATGTAAGAGCAAGCTGAGAGGGCGTATTGTTTATTTGATTCGAGCTCGATATTAATGAATAAGTATATTCTTTTGTGTATTTTGTTTCCTGTGATTGTATGTGTGTAAACATGTATACAAACCCTGATAAATTTGTGCATGCGTTAAGAGAAAACTATGCAAGCGAGTGTGCAGGTCTAAGTCATGTGAAAACGGAGAACACACAGTCTATTAAGAGAAAGATATACATTGTTGATCACATTAGGATCGACAGTGATCCGGTTCTCAATTGATATCATGGCAAGAGATCCAGCATCCATAAATTTTTGAGATCGACGTTTGCAGGAAATCGGAGGCAGAAACTCAGTTGACAAGTAAACCATCAGATCGGGAAAACAATTGAAGATTTGCAGAGTTCTAATACTGGACCGAGAAAATTTGAGGAAGGTTGACGTTATAGTTATGTGTTGAAGTCGGTGGCCTCTGGCCCTAGTGCCAGTGTTCCAAGTTCCTTCACATAGTTCCATAACCATACTGGAACAAGATTTGAAGTTGTGCCTATCAGTTATAAGGTTGGTAACCAGTGAGACCGAGGTCACCAGCCTTGGTCCTATGAAGAGAAAAGGGATTAGCACCGAGGATGTTGAAGGAGTTAAAAGAGTTTCGGTTAACCCTTGGTTTCACTGATGGTTCTGTGCAAGATTGTAATGCAAGTGATGGGAATGAAGAGTCTAATGGTTGGACAGATCAAGTTATGGAAATGATGATTCATAGCGAATTGGGGTGGCTAACGAAGAAGGGACTTCAATTGTAAGATCCACGATACATTTGAAGGAGATGTACTTGTTACAGTCTAGATTGTGGGCCCATAACCCACAGGTCTAATGATCATTGTCGTTGCACAATTGATTCTTCAAGACCGAGGTTATCTCTGTCATCAAGTGGTATCAGAGCAAGGAAACATTTCCTGCATGTTGGAGAATGGAAAGCATCTTCCAGTTGTGGTTGGGTAGAAGTTGTTGGGAAATTCCACAGTTGTGATTGTGGGTACAATTTTCTAGGAGAGTGAGGAGCATGCAACAACAAGAGGAGCAGAGGAATCTCGATAGGTTCCAGAGGAGGTGAACTTGCGATACCAAAAGGCCAAGCTAGAGGAGGAGAGTCGGTGAGGTGTTAGTGGAGACTTGGTTGCAACTCACTGCTAAGCGTAAGGACGAGCTCAGTGATACATGAAGAGAAAGAAGATTGAGATAGATATGAATGAGATGCAGCAATGACAATACATGATCAGGAGATCATGAAATTTTGAACCCTGGGATTCTGATGTAGGAGAGTCGACCCCCCCGCCCCAATTCAAATTCAATTTTAGAATTTTAAGAAAGTGAGACGTGGACAACGAGCTGCAAATGGAGTGAAAATTTCCATGATATTTGATTAAGTGATAAATTTGTTTGTTATTATATTATCCCAAAGGGTGTAATCACCGAAATCTAGAAGGATTCGATTTCATCCAAATCTACCATGTAAATGCAACAAATCATTTAGTCAACAGATTATGAGTGATTTTAGATATTCGAGGAGAGATATTAGCGATTGAGAATAGGATTGGATATGTTCTTGATCCTATCACTATTGAATTTGTTTTTTATAAATATGAGAGTCTGCGATTATGTGGAGGAGGCCATACACCATGTAAGAGCAAGCCGAGAGGGCAGTTGGCCTAGAGATGTCGTATTGTTTAATTGATTCGAGCTCGATATTAATGAATAAGTATATTATGTTGTGTATTTTTGTTTCTTGTGATTGTATGTGTGTAAACCTATATACAAAACCTGATAAATTCATGCATGTGTTAAAAGAAAATTGTGCAAGCGAGTGTGCAGGTCTAAATCGTGTAAAAAGGGAGAACACATAGTCCAACAAGAGAAAAAGATTCATTGTCGATCACATTAGGATCCATAGTGGTCTGGTTCTCAATAGGTATCGTGGCAGGAGATCCAACATCCATAAATTTGTGAGATTAATGTTTGCAGGAAATCGAAGGCAAAAACTAAGTTGACAAGTAAACCATCTGATCGAGCAAACAATGAATATTTGCAGAGTTTCGGGACCGGACCGGGAATGTTTGAGGAAGGTTGATGTTATATCTATGTGTTGAGGTCGGTGGCCTATGGCCTTGGTTCCAGTGGTCCAAGTTCCTTCTCATAGTTCCATAACTAGAATGGAACAACATTTGAAGTTGCACCTATTAGTTATAAGGCTAGTAACCGATGAGACCAAGGTCACAAGCCTTGGTCCTATGAAGAGAAAAGGGATTAGCACCGAGGACGTTGAAGGCAATAACGAAATTTTAGTTAACCCTTGGTTCCAATGATGGTTTTGTGCATGATTATAATGCAAGTGATGGGAATGACGAGTCCAATGGTTGGACATATCAAGTTCAAGAACCGACAATTCATAGTGAATTGGGGTGGCTAACAAAGAAGGGACTCCAATTGTAAGATCCAGGGTACATTTGGAGGAGATAATTTGTGATATATTGCTGCATGGACTTGTTACAGTCCAGATCGTGGGCCCATAACCCACAGGTCCAAGGATCATTGTCGTTGCACAATAGATTCTTTGATATTGAGGTTATCCTCATCATCAAGGGTACTCTAGTGCACATACATCTCATATTTCATCCTTAAGTCCTTTTGCATCAAGCTTTGAAATATGTGGTTCATAGGTAGTAAATGTTGAAGACATGACACCTATTGAGACAAAATAAATGCCTTCATCAGATTTATTCTTCAATAAGAAAAGTAAATCTATTGTGCAAAGAGAGATTCATAAGAAAGGAGATGTAATCACAAAAAGGCAAAAATGATATTTGATGGTTAGGGACAAAGTGACCCTGAATTTGCGAAACAGGTAGAAGATTCTTTGGGAGCTTTTGCAACAATAAATTTGTGGCCAGTAGACACTTTAAGAGACAAGATTGATCAAAAAAATCTTGTAATTGAGCAATTGCAAAATGATTTGAAATAAATAGAGGCAACTATTAAAGAACGAGTCAGTTCTGAATTAGCTCAGGTCCAACAAAGTTATGAACAACAAATTAAACAACTAGAAGAAAAGTTAATAACAATTCTCTAAGATCAACAAATGTTGAAAAATACTATTTCCCAGAAAGATGCATTAATACTCCATTTAAAATCCCAAGTCAAAAAGGTTGAAAATGAAATTGTTGATATTTCTTCTTTTAAGAAACATGCCCTTGAAGTTAATGATGGATTATAGTCATCCTAAGACAGTTTCTATGAAATCTTGGAGATTATTCAAAAACAATATCTTATCATCAATAATTCATTACAAATCATTGTTGATAAAGAAAAAGAGTTAGTCAATACAAGATCCAAGTTTCAAGAATTGATTATGTGGGATCAAAGTTTAAATGTACCAGGAATTGCTCAGTTTTCAGCAATAAAGACTTGGGAAAATAATATTGAAGAGAGTAAAAGATTGGCCAGAGAAGCCAAAGCATCTTGTTTAAATACTCTAGTAGTTGTAGATGTAGAAATGGATGATATTGATCTCGATGATGTTCATTCAATTATTGGGAATCTCAATGTTAATGAAAAAAGAGAAGATTTGAAGAAAAATAGAGAAAAGGATAAATATGTCATCCAACAGATGAATCAAGTCAACTTGCATATTTTAAACCATTTCCTAGTCAAACACAATTTACAGTGCCAAAGTACCCAACAAACTATGGTCAGAGTACAAAAGAATTTACCATTGGTACATAGAAAGGATTTTAACTTTGAATTAAATGTTAATATGGAACCCCCTAAGTTCGTAGTTGCATTATTGAATATGCACACTCAATACAAAGATCAATAGAAAGAAGTTGCATCTACAAGCAAATAAAGAAAAGACAAGCCTTAAAGTAGGCAGCAAGGATGATGTTTCCAGAAGCATGACATATGTTCAAATATTTTATTTTGTAATATTCAGTTTGATGTTAATCAAGTATTTAGAGGCTTTTCTTCTATTTTAGGATCTAGAAATGTGGAGTCTAATTGATTTTGGTTAAGAATAAATTGTATAAATATATACATTTGAGATATGAAAAGTGTTTTTCTAGCCTGCTAGAAATAAATACTTTTTAATAGAAATTTATATAGAAATACAAGGATTCTACTTCTTATTTCTTTGAGTAGTGTGTTTTATATGTGTTGTTACTTTCATTATCATTATCCATTTGCTTCACTCTATGGTGTTTAAAGAATGATTGATTGCAATTTAGTAATGCATTTACTGCATTTTACTTATTAGACATCTATTCATGTATAGATTTTCCTTTGTTTTGTTGTGAGTGGAACAAGACCTCTATTTGTGTATTTGTTCTTATTTTATTTCATATTTTAGACACACATTCCATATTTCTACTATTGAAAATAAAATAATATTTATCAAAATCGGATACCTTGCTTTGTTTTTCAATTTTGTTTACTCTAACTCTTATTTCCATCTCTTTATTCTGATAAAACGCTCAAGGAAAGAGATATTTCCTCTGTGTTTCAAATTATAAGATTATTGAAATTGCATTCTAAGTTGAAGGTAGAAAGGAACTTTAAAATCAAATGAAATTGTTTTGGATGCCTGACATTGTTCTTTGAGCCTAGAACAAATCTTAGGAACAACACCTCCAAAAAAAACATTAGTGTCTTAGCAGAAAGATAAATCCAAGAATCCCAGGAAGAAACATCCTCACCAAAACAAAAAGAAAAACAAGGGTCCCAAACCCTCTCAGCTAGCTTCCGCTCCTAATGGTGACAAAGGAGCAAAATCAAAAAGTAAGAATACTAACACATTTTAAATTTTGTGGGAAAGATGGTCATGTAGAGTCCAAATGTTTTAAGAAGATGGAAGCTTTAGAAGAAGTGATGAATAAGTACAACATTAGTATTGATTTTTCTTCTTCTTCTTCTTCTTCTTCTTCTTCTTCTTCTTCTCATGGACATGCACTTTCTGATTTCAGTTTCTCCTTCAATGCAACTTCTACTTATTCTTCTTATGAGTGGATTATTGATTATGGAGAATCCTATCATATGGCTAATGATAAATCCATATTCTACGCTCTAGATTAATGTAACACCAAGAAAATATTTGATGGTGATGACAAATCTCTTAGTGTTTTAGGGTCTGGAAGAGTTCAGGTAGATAATGGTCATTTCAATGATGTAGTATGTGTTCCAAGTCTTTCGTGCTACCTTATATCGTTATATCATATTACTCATTCAAGTGAAGGTAAAACTATAGATTTTTCACCTCACCAAGTTGTAATTAAGGATTTAAAATATCCTAAGCATGTCCTTGCAACCGGAATTGTTGATGATATTACCGGGTTCTACAAGTTTGAAAACTTTGGGTCATCATATTTTCCATTAGTTTTTGTTGCTTATAACGATGACTTGAGAAAACTTTGGCATGAGCAGTTTGGTCATCCAAACTATTGCTCATTGCAACAACTATGTAATCAACATGTGGTGATTAGTCTTCCTCTTGTTTTTTTCAAAGATGGTGTGTGTACCAGTTGTATTCTTGACAAACATCATCGGGGAAGTTTTGACAAACATGACTCTTGGCATGCCTCAACCCCCTTGCAATTTGTTCACAATGACTTGTGTGGTATGCTTTCTTCTCCTTTTTTTGGGTGCAAGTATTTATTAACTTTCATTGATGACTTCTCCATACGCACTTAGTTTTATTTCTTAAAACTTAAGAGGGAAGTGTTTGACAAGTTTTTGGCCTGCAAGGCCCTTGTACAAACTCAATTTGGACATCAACTTCAAAGGTTAATAACAAAAAATGGAGGCGAATATATGAACAACAATTTTACAAGTTATCACATTGCACAGGGCATCCAAATGCAACACACTTTTCCATATACATCACAACAAAATGGTATTGTTGAGAGAAAGAATCACACATTAAAAGAAATGGATAATTGTATGATCCAATCCAAAGGATTAAGTCTTAATTATTGAGCAGAATCCATTAACTGTGCAAATTACATAGTAAATCACACTCCCACAAAGGCTCTAAAAAATATAACACCAAAATAAGCATGGAATAAAATGAATCCAGGTGTAAGCCACTTCCATGTAAGTGTAGCATGGGCTCACATTCCTGATGAGAAAAGGAAAGATTTACAACCTAAAAGTGAAAAGTCTATTTTTGTTGAATATTTTGAATATGTAAAAGGTTACAGACTTCTTCAACCTCATTATAATGAAATTATTATTAGAAGAGATGTTAAATTTGATGAAAATCTCTTGGCATGTGAGCCTAATTCAGCATTTGTGCCTTCTTCATCGTACGAGCCATATTCGGTGTTTGTGTCATCTTTTGTTCCTATTCTGGTTTCTTCTTCTTCAAATGATGATAGCGAGGATGAAAATCAACCTCTTCATGTTCACCTTCCTCCAGATGATTCCATTGAACATGAACATGTACCAATACCACCGCTTCCCAGATGGTTCTGTCCAACCCGAGAAATAGTTGGTGATCTTGTAAGTGATCCTTCAAATCAACATCAGAATCATTCACAATTTGAGCACGCCTCTTCTCTTTTGGCTCAAGTTTGAGAGACTCGTGATCAAAAACATTTGCATAAGCTTAAGGTCATCCAGATTGGGACACAATAATGAATGAAGAGTATCACTCTTTAATGGCGAATGATACTTGGGATCTTGTACCTCTTTGAAATGGAAGAAAACTTGTTATATGTAAATGGGTCTACATAATTAAGTATGTGTTAGATGGAAGTGTTGAAAGACACAAGGCCCAGTTAGTTACCAAAGGGTTCTCTCAAGCTGAAGGCATTGACTATAATGAATCCTTTTCCCTTGTAGCCAAAATGAATTCCATCTTCCTTGTTCTAGTCATCGTTGCCTCACTTAAATGGGAGGTTCATCAGATGAATGTTAAATATGCCTTTTTGAATGGGGATTTTCAAGAATAAATCTACATGGAACAACCTCCTTGTAACGACTCTTCAAAAAAAAACCGTGTTAGCACAATTTTTTTTTTATTCAACAAATTTAATTGTACACATAGAAAAAAAGTATGGTGTAAGGTTTTATAAGGATTAGATGAAAATGATACCGAACTTGTAATACTAAAATGGAAATTCATAACAACCTCCATATCATTAGCATGGATGCTTACTGTGGAATATATTGTAATATCTATGCACTTTACATGCAATTTGAAATTATGCATCTTCCATATGGATTCAATACCAAAAAGGATATATATGTTTCTGATCTGATTTTAAATATCAATGCATTTTCTTGAAATTTCAACCCAACAATGAAACAACCCACTTCACAATCTCGTCATGTCCAATCAACTAATAACTCTATGTAAGGAAGCATTCAACCCAACACGCAATAATGACTCATTCACCTACCATTCACCGTAGAATTAAACCTTGGACAAGAGACCTCATATCATCCTATTATGCTTCCACCATGACATGGAATATTAAATATATTAAATTATTAACATAAGAGTCCTTACATATCTAAGGAAAATCATGTAAATGTGATTGCTAGTCCCTATGATAAGAAACATAGGATGGGGTGATGATACTTTGGGGTTAAAGTAATGGATAATTTCCCAAAGATCAAGGCTCATCATACCTTTACTGAAGTGAATGTCAATCAAGAACCATCGGATCATGTTGATAGTGGGAACCCTGTAGTGCTCCAACTCTATTTCCTTCAAGAAATCCTCAACTATTTCCTTCCCTATAATCCAATATGCTCAACTCCATTTCGTTGAGACAATTTGAAAAATAGTTTGTGTGCATTATTAAGAGGAAGGAACTTATGATTCGAATATGCCACCTGCTATATTTTTATTATACAACCCACATGACATGGAATGCATGGTAATCTTAATGAAATTAAATTACACACCAATTTTGTATTTGGTGCTTTGCGGATCTGAGGAATTGGATAAGCGGGTCAAGCTTATCATCTCAGCAACTGGAACTGGATTTGTAACAACGTGAGGTAGTGGTGTAGGAAATTTCAATGAGCGCTTAGCAATAGTCCATTCAAGTGGATCTTAAAACCAATGAAATAGAAAGACTCAACATGTAACACACCTAACTCCCTAGTTAGCTTTTAAGAGAATGCGGTATTAAAATTTCATTTCCCTCAACCATCTCAAAATTTCCTTTAGATGGAACCATCATCTTTTTCTCATCAAGAGCTTTCCAATGACTATAATTTCTCCCAAAATTGAGCTCCGGATCGAAAGTTATGGCTTCTCAAAGCCCTCGGTTTTGATTGAACCAAGGCCACCTCACTACCACATGTCCTCCATGTGGAATTATACCACATGGACCCTCCTATGTAGCTCCCTGGTACATGCATCATACTTCAGGATGAAAATGTAGTATCGACCCCATCCCACCTCAGTCGTTGCATATCATACTCCTATCGTCGCCTTACGTCGCTATCAGGATCCTCCCATCAGAGAGCTTCCACAACTGGATACCCTACACGCCCCGACAATTGATTCCAACAACACCCTCCTCCGACTGATCGAATGGCTCTAGAGTTCAGGTGATGGATGACTAAGATTGTGTCGAGTCTTCTCAATTGCATGAGGGTTAAGACTTCTCCATAGCCTTGCATATTCAGGCAAGTGGGTCCTACAATTGATCGATGAACGTTATTCATCACAACCTCCTTCCTAGTCAATGGAATAGATATTCCCTAGAAATATTCACCTCCATACACCAAATTGTCTTGATATGTGGCATCATCTTAGTATGACACATGGCACTATCACCACCTGACATGTGGCACTCATATTTCTCATAGACGCTCACTTGCGGGTGTCAAATCACTATGATATGTGGCCCTTTCTAGGATCGACACATGGCACCACCTTCTCCATGACACATGGTATCATGCACGTCACCCCCTTGAGCCTTCAACTAAAGATTGGCAGTCAAGATCATTGTGGATCCCTTGGACCTAGACATATTGATAGTTTAATTCTCATCTCAAAGCTTCTCCTTCCTATTGAATCAATGCTCATATTTGTATCTCGAAGTCCTTTTTGATATCGATAGATCAACGCTCTATATCAAACATTTGATCTCCTCCCTCGAAGTATATCTCCATGACTCACTCTGAGAGACGCTCTATGATGGATGATGGGGATCTCTTCATCGAAGCTCTAATGGCATATATTTGGAGTGAGTTCCATAGGTCTCCCATCCCCCCTTCGTGTATGATTCTTGGTATTGGGCCATTCATAGGGAGATACATGTCACCCCATGACACTCTGATGAGACACATGGATTAACCATTTCTCAACACGTGGATTAACCACTTCTTGACATGTGTACTTGACATGGCATCTACGTCAACACGGATATACTCACAGTTAGCATGACACATGTCCTACCTGTGACATGCTAACCACCATATTGGCTCCTTCGTCACTCTGACATCCTTTTCCTTTATTAAAACTCACCAAGGATAACAATGAGGCCCATGGAAAATCGAAGTCTATCACTCATCATGGGCTCCCTCCGATCAATGGACTAGAACTAGCCTTGGAGCACTCCCATCAGATTCAATACGTTCCCAATGTCTACAATCACTCTGAATAGCCTCCTATAAAGGACGATCAATATATCTCTATCTCGTGGATCAGATGGTTCATATTTGATGAAACTTATCCCAAGGTACAATCCAACAGGGGCTCCCCCTTGGTCCTTCCTTCAATCATAGGATGACATGTGTTCCTTATAGACATGTTGGTGATCCTAGTCAACATGAAACATCACACTGACGTCACCTCATCTCTTGTCCTCGTTTGAATGAGACCCACAGTGATCTATGGCGAAGATAAATCATGGGTATTCCCCGATGGATTGTCCAGATTGTCCCTCGCACTTCCTTTTTTGGAATTCCTCCACTTCGGCCCCCRGGGTCATTCTGATCAAGGGACTCTGACCATGTTAACCATGATGGATCTAACAGTCCATGATCTCCCATGGATCAATGATTCTCGTTGATATCAGAGTGCATAATCCATGGGMTTCATATCCAGCTCCGATGGAGGGTCAAGATCTCTCTGTTCCRCCAAATCAACAGTTAATATCATGTCTTTCCCTCATTCTGATAAAGGGCCAAGATCTAACCACCGTTTCAATCCAACAGTTACAATCATATGAGGTGAGTTAGGGTTTTCCCCTGGCTTAACAGTTCTCTCCATGACTTAGCAAMTTTCACAAAGTCTTYCTTTGAKTTTACAAGGCTTACTGAGTCTCAGGGATATCACACTTGTTTAAGGAAMTCTATGGTTTCCCTAAGAATTCCTTGCAACACCCCATTTCTRAAAGACCAGTTACTCTCGGACATTACAACACTGTGATGCAYAGGAATATACACAAGTAAATATAAATTTATATGAGAAGGATTACAACGTTTCATACAGTAAGTAGGGACRTTTTTCCACTCATGTTAGAACAACRATTTAATTTGTGCACATGCATGACAACTATACAAGTTCATATCCTTCTCATATTTACCAGTCACACAAGCTTTTTCACAGACATATACTTGCAGTTACTTTACAAAAGACAAAGACTACCTACAAATATGAATACCAGACTTTTCATGCAGATTATACATATACTAGTCTATGCAATCACATGACACCTTCAGAATACACAATTAACCTCACAGGTTAAGTATTCATATCCAAAAGCGTCATACTATTCATTTAACCATATGAATTCAAGTCAATACATAGAAATGGACCGGTTACTTATCTACAGAAAATTGAGATATGTTGGCTACTATTGAAGGGTGTGCCACTCTCCACCAAACTGTAGGCAAGGTTGTGCTCTGCACTTCTACAGTTGGCCACCCCCGAGCCAGGGTATGATGTCACGAGAGGATTTATGTGATATTTTGAGGGAGTTTTTACAATTCTACCCTTCCTTCTTGTCTGAACTAGGGACTTCTCCTCTCGTGTATCTCCAACTGCTCTCGATCAATGCCCATCTATGTCTTTTGTTTTTCCTTGTGCATTTATTTTCATGTCTTATCCCCAAGGACTTTGTGGTTCATGCCAGAACTTTCATGATGTTGATTTTACATCCTTCCTTAATTTTCCAAGGGATCTATTCCAACTACCAGCTTGATTGATAATCAGTTTTCAGGGCCGAGGACTGATAATCATTTTCAGGGCCGAGGACAGTTTAGGTCTACACTATTTTAATTAGACATGGTACTGCTTGGCAGAGTCACCTCAATAAGTAATTTCCTCTCCCTTGGACTAGTCCTCTCATGACATTGTAACATGTGAAGGCCATCCCTTCAACAATAGCTTAACATTTCTCGGTTGCATTAAAATCAAATATGTACAATACAAAATAAATCAAGGTTCATTGTCTTTCTTTGATCATATAACATATATGTTTATAGTTTGGTCCTAATAATAGTTATATTTTACATATTGGGGGAAACATGGGTGTTACAATCCCCTCCCCATTAAAGGAACATCGTCCTCAGTGTTCTATTTGCCAAAAAAACTCTATATATAGCAGTGAACAAAAAAGGGTGTGCATGTTTCATGGAATCCTCCATTTCTCATGTTGCTTTATCAGGACCAAAGTGTTTACACTACACCTTGACTTGTGCAATGGCTATGTTTGTGAGAGGGATTGATTTATTGTCTAGGATACATTGTGGTTCTGGCATGAAATCTCCCTCTTTCTCCACCTACATCACAGACCAGTCAATTATGTGAGCATAATCATGTATATATTTCCTTAACAAGGAAACATGGAATACATTATGTGCCTTCATTGTGGGAGGCAAGGATAGTTTATAAGATACAGGTCCCACTCTATCTAGAATTTCAAAAGGTCCACAAAATCTGGGTGCCAACTTGGCACATGCTCCCATTCTTAAGGAGCTTATTTTGGGTTTAATTTGGAGATACACATGATCTCCTACTCTAAATTATTTATGAATTCTTTTGTTGTCTGCATAGCTCTTCTGCTTTTCCTGAGACACTTTCAATTTATTATTTATTTGAGTTACTTGTTGTTCTACCTCTATTAACATATCTATCCCAAGTGTAAATATGTCCACTGGATTATCCCAGCTGATTGGGATATTTCATTTTCTGCCATAGAGAGCCTCAAAAGGACTCATTTACAAGGATTCCCAGTACCCATTGTTGTAGGAAAATTATACCAGGGGTAGATATTATTCCCATTTCTTGGGTTGATGCATCACATGAATCCTTAACATATATTCCAACACTTGGTTTACCCTCTTTGTTTTCCCACTAGTTTGAGGGTGATAGGTTGTACTAAGCAACAATTTTGTTCCACATCCAATAAACAAAGATTTCCAAAAAACTGAGGTGAATTTTGCATATCCATCAGACATAATTTCCATAGGCACCCAATGCAGCTTAAATATTTATTTCATGAAGATGTTGGCAATATCTATTGCCTTGCAAGTTTACTTTACCAAAATAAAGTGGGTAGCCTTGCTCAACTTGTCCACAACTACCATAATGGAATCATTTTGTTTGGTTGTTCTGGGTAGTCCTATGATAAAATCCATGGAGATGGTTTCCCATTTCCAATCTAGAATAGGCAGGGGATGCAATAGCCTTGTTGGTTGTTGGTGTTCTACCTTAACCTGTTGGAATTCTAAACATTTATCTAAATATTCAATTATGTCATTTTTCATTCTTGGCCAATAAAACAGTTTCCTAATGGTTGTGATCATTTTCTAATAACCAGGATGACCAGAATATGGTCTTTTGTGTAGTTCATCCATGATGAAGCTATTCAAGTCATCACAATTTGGGATATACAACATGCCTTTGTAAGTTATTAGGCCATCACTGATCATTTGATAACCATCATACTTCATCTATGTGGGTTTTAGTTGTTGGAATCTTCCCTCACATTCTTCTATCCAAATAAATTTAATCCCCTTTCTCTGTAGAGAGGTGATTGGGTAACCAATCTTGGAAAACACTTTTATCAATCTCCTCTAGTATCTTTCTAGATCCATAAAGGATCTAATATTAGTTACATCCTTTGGTGTAGATCAATCCATAATTGATTTAATCTTATAGGGATCAACTACCACACCTTTCTCATAGATAACATGGCTTAAGTAGTGGACTTGCTTTTGGAAGAAGTCACACTTACTAATCTTTTCATCGAGCTTGTGCTCTCTTAATACTTGAAGTACTAACTTGAGATGTTCTTCATGCCCTTCCCTTCTCTTTGAATAAATTAGGATATCGTCAATGAAAACTAATACAAATATGTCCAAATATGTCCAAGAACTTGCTAAGTACACTATTCATAAAGCACATGAAGTTGTTTGGTGCATTGGTAAGACCAAATGGAACCACCACAAATTCATAGTGCCCATACCTTGTTATTGTTGGCATGGGGGAAGACCCATGGTTCAACGCTACAATAGCACACCAACAAAACCCTAACTATCGTCCCTTTCGGCAACACCTATGAAGCAGATGAAGTCTCACCCAAGGTAGAAGCAGGGGTGGTTGCGGGACTCAGATGTATGCAACCTTAGTTGGGACATAGATCTGTGATTATAACACTTTAACAAATCACTTAGTAGTCATTACTCATCAGTACTTAACCTTATCTTACTACACAGAAAAACCCTAATCATTGAGCACCACAGTATTCAACCAGATCCAACATCCAGTAGAACTTAGCATAAAGAAACAGACCAGATCTAGCATATTCAAGCACTAAGCATATTCACACAGGTTAGATCTAGCATTCATTCACATCATTAGATACTGAGAAATATCATATCTATCTAACATTCATCTATATTAAAGCACTAAGCAGGTAAACACATCAATACATCGCACAAAGCAGAACAACACAACATATATGTGGTTCACCCCCACTCTCGCGCTATGTCCACCAACTCTTCTTATCTTTATTATCTTAAGTCAAGCTTCTTATAGGCACCAAGCATCAAAACCCTACTCCACATAGGACAAGATATCTGCGCCCACTCTACCAGATCCTCCTTCCCCGAGTAGGTATAGGCACAGAGCCTTAACCAGTTTGTACACAAAGCTCTTACAATTGTTACTTGCACTTAGCACAACTTACAACTCTTTTATCACATAGATCAAGATTTTGCACTTAGCACACTGGACTTTTCTTACATTGCTTATCTACTTATTTATACATTACAAAAGTGGGCCTAAACATGGGTAAACCCATCAGCCAACATTCCCATACCCGTTACATAATCCCAAAACCCAAAAATCCCTAACAATGGGCCGAGATCTCGCAATCTCCACTTCGTCTTGAGCTCCTCCTTCGATAGCCTATCGAAGTCCCAAAAATACGTCAAACATGACCAAGAATCCTCAAAACTTGGTCAAGGGCCAACAGGCCCCCAGCCCTCACCTGTGACTCTTCCTGAGTCACTCTGGTCTGGGTAGCTCTGCTTCAAAATCCTCGAGCTTAGCTCAAGCTGCTTCAACTTGTTGTTGTACCATGGCCTCTTGTTCAGTGAACTCTTGGATGACTAATTCATTGGCGGGTCCCTCTAGGCATTGTTCAGTTGCAGTGATGACCTGCTCCAATTCTTCTCCTCGACCTTCGATCTCTATGAATAATTGATAAGCCTAATCCTGTATAGGTATGAGTCTCTGAGTCACTTCCATGACTCTACTATGGATAGTGTGGACCTGTTGTTGGGCAGTGCGCGGATCCTGGGATCGCTTCATTCTTTCCACAGCTGATAGGGGCTTCAACTGCGCATGTATTGTCTTTGCTTGTTGCTTCACTTCCTGGAGTTGTGACTCTGGTTCCTTCATTTATGGGTTCTTAGTGAGTCTCTCATAGGTCTAGGCACTGTGATCACTCAGTTTCTTTCATTCCATGTCAAGGTCCTTTATTCTCTCAACTGTGCTTCGAGAAGTTGCTTCTCTTTGATCCCTTACATCCTGTGGAGTGTCGGGCACTGTGCGGAGCTCTAAGTCCATTATTCTTTGTTATAGTTGTTGGATATCTTCCGTGAGCTATTGTACTTGATGCGTGACTCAGTATTCTATCTGTGGCTCTAAGTCTATCACAGAGAGAAGTGCTCTGTTGACTGCTTCTTTCACTTTGAGTTTCTCCACAAGCAACTGTTCTTTTCCTTGTTGCATATGTGCTTGCTCTTCATCAAACTTTGCCTAGAGAACAACCTTCTCCTGCTATGCAACTCGGCATTGTTCTATGAGTACTCCTTGCACTTGATTTAAGGCATGGGTGGCTTGTTCTGTTTCTTCTTGTGCTCGTCGAAGGCGAGCTTCGGTTGCATCTGCTAGTCGAAAAAGTTGGGTTGGCTCATCTCCCAACTCTAGTTCTCCCAATGGCAGGGGCACAGTGGAGACTGCATGACTGGACTGAAGGGCCTCCTGTACCCCTCGGAGTTTGACCTCAATTCTATCATACATTTCCTCCTTCTTGGCTTCTTGTTTCTCCACGATTTCCTGTGAAGCATCGTTTAGAGATGTTATGATGAAGTCAAAATCATCGGTGGTAAGTACAGTCTGCATCTTGGTCACGGTGGCTCTCAATTTCTTTCGGGAAGAAGGTTTCAAGGGAGAAACCTTCCTCTTCTTTAAGGGGTCAACCTCGTCTCTGGGCGGTGTTACTTCGCCTTGCTTCTGTTCATATTATACTTCTTCATCAACCCCTCGATCAGGTGATACACAAGAAGTATTTCCTGAAGCGTTGCTTAAATCTTAGACCTCTTCAGTGTTCTTCCTTCTGCTGGTTTTGGGTGTGTTCTGTTTTTTGTGAGTGGCCTTCGATTTGTCTAGTTCAGGATCAGACATCTCTGCAGGGTAAGAAAGGATAAGGAGGTCAGCTGACCAATCCTTAGTGATCTCCTCAAGGTCCTCTTCCATGAGTTTATAGTACGACTGTAGCTTCTCCTTATGTTCATCGGCTCGCGTTGTAATGTAGATGAAATGTCAATCTCCGCTAAACTTCATCAGGGGTCATAATCTTTGTAAGGTGTTCGAATTCATGTGAGGTTCATCTTCGATGGCTCTCTTCAGCTGGAGGTAATATGTTTGAAAAACAGTGTTCGAATGCAACTGTTTGTTCATATCGCTCGAATACCAAAGTGTGGTGAACTTCACAGCAAGCGGCTTGAATGGCTCAATATCCGGGAAGGTCGCACCTTCCGACATCTCCTAGGAAAAAAACATGATGAGGATCAGGAGCCAGCTAAAGTGAAATTCATATCCCTGATCCTACAATTCGCGACAATCTAGTTCAAGCTGATTGACTAGGTACTTCATCTAGTTCATTTGTATACCTTCTACACACTTCCCCACAAGGTCAATGATAAATCCCATTACATGCATGGGTCTGTTCTTTCGTACCATCTTTCCAACTATTAACTAACATGCTAGGCACACTGCGCCATTTTGGATGGAGGCTACCTTGTAGCCTCGCGTCCCCTTCTCGACATCATTGTAGGTATCCTTGATCTTCTGTGCGATCTGTGGCTTTTCCTGGATATAACTTCTGCGAGTCAGGGCCTTGCATACTCAACCTTGTGATCCTATGGATCAGCCTCAAATCTACTGTAATACGGTGGTCTAGCCATAAGTATCCACCATGGTAACATGGAAGTAGCAGCTTGAAACAGGCATTGACTTCCTGGTGCCTTCCAAAGTGTGGGATTTTCATTACATTTAATAGGGTGGACTGCGCGAGGTTCATCATCCACGACTGGGGGATTATCTTTAAGTTATTCCCTTTCATCCTGGTCAGGTATTTGTACGGGGTGAGCATATTATGGTTCTTTTGATCTCTGAGGTTGAAATCGATGAACTTCAACATTGTGATCTTGTTCTACTGTGCTCGAACTACGCGTATCCCCTTCGGGAGGTACGCAGTAACTATGGTGTACTCGAAATCTCTTGGTACACTATCTCGAATCACCGCGTTGGTCAGAGGCGGGATATAGTCAGGTAATATGGTTGGGATCATATTTTCATTTGCTAGGTCATCTCTGTGATTGGTTCTCTTTTCCGCTAATGGTCGGGATGGTCTGGCTCCATGAGCAGTCGACGGGGAGGCTTGAGCTCCTCTCGTCGATGACGCATGTACACCCAGAAACATCGACATTATCCTTTCAGTCATGAGGTCGATGAGTACCTCCTTCACAGACTCTTATATTGTGCTAATTTCTTCGGACATACATGCTCGTGGTTGAAGATATAGGGTTAGAAGAGTAACTGGTCAATGCAACGGGATGGATGGCAATAGTGCGATGATCACTGTGTGAAATCAATTATTCTGCGGGCTCAGATTCACAGTTAGCAAAAGTGTTCTCGGTGCATGGCGCGATGAGATAAATAGATAACTTGGAAATGGGTGAGAATCCTTCATTAACTTAGTTTTGTCCATTACGGCGCGGTCCCAACGGTCTGGTGGCGAGTTGTCTGACCATAAATTCCTTTCTATCCATTCAAGGTGTCGGTCTAATGGTTATACTATTCCCAATGGCTATATTGCTTCGCCATGGCAAAGTGTCATGTGACGTTGTTTTGATATCCCAACGAAGTTCCAATTTTGCAAATTTTCCTTCTACGAAGTTCCCTTTGGAACCTTCTGTAACTTTTCAATCTTAGCTCTCTTCTTAATTAGCTTTCTAGACTTTTTCCCATTGAGTTTTGTCTCGGTATTCCTTTTTCCATTCTGATTCTTATCTCCTTTTGGCATAGTAACTTCGCAACGTTGATAATTTTTCTTAGAACTCAGGGGTAATACTTCATCTATATCTAGAATAGGTACTTCAGTCTTCAGTGGGTCTTCTAGTGTTCTTCCTACTTCGGCATCCAAATCTCTGGTTTTAAATAGCTTCGATTTGTTCTCTTGTTCTTCAATCAAGTGTGTGATCCTCCTAGTCATGAAATCTTTTAAATCTTGCTTCTTCTACTCTAAGACTTCTTCTTCTTTCCTTCTGGCCTGATCTCTTTCAATCCAAGGTTTTCCTAGTAACATAGCAAATGGAGCGTTGTTCTCAATAAATTTAATAACTTCAAATTATTCCTTTGTCGAAGTTCCATGGGTATTCATAGATATCTGGGTGAGCTTTCCACACAGGTTTATCATATTTCCTCTGAATAGTCCTATTCCTCCCAATGAAGGAATCATAGCAGGCTTCCATAAAGTTTCCAAAGTTATTTTTGTCATAAAATTCACCTGTGTTTCCTCATCCAGAACACAGTCAATGTCGAAGTCTCTTATTCTTTCTTCTATGCATTATTTTTCTTTGAACATCTCTGATAAGCTGACATGTCGATGGTCATTCAGGGTTTCTTTCATCTGTAACAATACTTTCTCTTATTGTTTCTGGGGTTTTGTCCTAGTTTCAGTTGCTTGACCTTTCTCATGGTATTCTTGTCTCATATTCATCCTTTCAACCTTAGCAATCATTCTAGGGAAATCTAATACTTCATGGTCCATAGAATTGCAATAGAGGCAACTAGGTCTTCTTTCAGGGAATTCCTTAGCAAGATGTCCTGGTTTTCTGCAACTGTAGTAAAGGGTTAATCATCTCTTTCTTTTAATTGATCCCCGAATTTTCCTGTATTGTGTGCTAGGATCATAGTAGTTAACCTGCAATAAATTCTTCCTAGGGTCTTGCATCCATTCGTTAGTCCAAACATTCTCTCTATGCATAGGTATAACATATTTTTCACTATTCTTATCAGATTTACTTATATCAAATATTCTTTTATCTATTACTGCCCTAGTTTTTAAGCTAGAACAAATCTTATCAAACCTACCTAGATCCATACTTTTGAAACAAAAATTTCCACTTATCTTACTTCAGCAGAGCACAAAGATTTCAGATCTAAAACTTTCCACTATTATTACCTTTTATCAGAGCACAGAGCTTGCAGATCTTACCTCTTTTAACCAAAAATTCTCACTTTAACTATTATTAGGGCACAAAGATTTCAGAACTTACCTCTTTTCTTCATATCTGACCCTTATTCTTGGCACAGAGCTTCACAGATTAAGTAGAATGTTGCGCACTAGGGAAACAGACCTACGCACGGAGCTTTCACAGTTTCAGGTCGGATCTTTGCACAAAGATTCTCCTTCCTCAGTTCCCAACAATCACAGTTTTAGGTCCCGGCAACAAAACCATTTTTTTGTCACAGGGGAAGACCCAGGGTTCAACACTACAACAATGCACCAACAAAACCCTAACTACCGGCCCTTTCGACAACACCTGCGAAGCAGATGAAGTCTCACCCGAGGTAGAAGCAGGGGTGGTTGCAGGACTCAGATGTGTGCAACCTTAGCTGGGACACAAATCTGTGATTATAACACTTTAACAGAGCACTTAGTAGTCATTACTCATCAGTACTTAAACTTATCTTACTGCGCAGAAAAACCCTAATCACAAAGCATCACAGTATTCAACCAGATCCATCATCTAGTAGCACTTAACATAAATAAACAGACCAGATATAACAGATTCAAGAACTAAGCATATTCACACAGGTTATATCTAGCATTCATTCACATCATTAGATACTGAGCAATATCATATCTATCTAACATTCATCTATATTAAAGAACTAAGTAGGTAAACACATAAACACATCAATACATCACACAAAGCAGAGCAACACAACATATATGTGGTTCACCCCCACCCTGGGGCTACGTCCACCAACTCTTATTTTCTTTATTATCTTCAGTCAAGCTTCTTACAGGAACCAAGCATCAAAACCCTACTCCGCATAGGACAAGAGATCTGTGCACACTCCACCAGATCCTCCTTCCCTGAGTAGGTCTAGGCACAGAGCCTTAACCAGTCTGCACACAAAGTTCTTACAATCGTTACTTTTACTTAGCACAAATTACAACTCTTTGATCACGTAGATCAAGCTTTTGCACTTAGCACACTGGCCTTTTCTTACATTGCCTATATACTTATTTATACATTACAAAAGTGGGCCTAAACATGGGTAAACCCATGGGATGACATTCCCATACCCATTACATAATCCCAAAACCAAAAAATCCCTAAAAAGGGGTTGAGATCCCGCGATCTTTGCTTCGTCTTATGATCCTCCTTCGACAGCCTGTCGAAGTCCCAAAAGTAGGTCAAACATGACCAAGAATCCTCAAAACTTGGTCAAGCGCCAACATTTCTAAAGGTTGTTTTGTGGATATCTTCATCTCTAATTCAAACTTGATGGTATTCAAATCTCAAATAAATCTTGGAGAAGATTGTATCACCCCTTAACTGGTCAAATAAGTCATCAATTCTCGGCAAGGGATACTTATTCTTAGTTGTCATTTTATTAAGTTGTCTATAGTCTATGCACAACTTGAGTGTGCCATCCTTTTTCTTCACAAACAAGGTTGGTGCTCCCTAAGGAGACACACTAGGCCAAATATAACCCTTGTCTAACATTTCCTTCAATTGTAATTTGATCTCAACTAGCTCTGGGGTACTCATTCTATAAGGTTCTCTTGACATTAGTACCACTCTAGGTACTAGTTATATCGAGAAATCAAGGTCTCTTCTTGGAGGTAGACCGGGTACCTCTTCAGGGAACACATCTATACATTATCTCAATATAGGATTGTCTTCTAGATTTGGTTTATGGTCTTCAACAGAGATCAGTACTTGTATTGCATACAAAGGACACCATTTTCTACAATATTTCTTCATTTGGAGGGATGATATTTGTGTCACTGAGACAGGCTTGTGAATTCCCTTTAGGGTTCTTTTCTTCCCTTTATCAACTTCACCCTCTAATGTTTTATTATAACATTCCAACTTGGATTTATGAGTATCCAACCAATCCATGTCAATCGGCATGCCATATGCTCCTAGAGGAAGGATATTTAAGGTTGCTTGGGTAGACATCCCATTCATAATGATTTGGCATGTTGTTATGACCTTTGTTACTTTTATTTTTGTTCTAGTGGCTAGTTGTACTAGCCATGGTTTATCATGTTTTGATTGTTGTAATTTACACTTCTCAATAGTTTCACTACTTCTTGTGCATTGAAATCCAATGGCAGTATGTTCGTTAGTCGATGCAATTATGTCGACACTCCGAAGAAACATGGTTATCAATTTATTTAGTTTATTAGGGTGGGATTTTCAATGAACATATTGACATCATATATCCAACAAATTGTCATCGGCTATACCAACAACCCTAAGTACCAAAACCTCGTTGAAATCGGCCATTATTTCCGATAGATATGCATCGTGTTGCATTATGTTGTCATTAATGTCAAAGGATTGATGTCAAAGAGTTAATGTATTTTCATAGTATCATTTATGTATTGATTGATGGCCTATGTTGTCATAGATGTAATTGATGTCAAATATGTCAAGTGGTTTCATAGTGATGTATTGTCACGGATTGATGTATAGACGGGATGATGTAAAGGTTGGTCATTGATGTCTTGTCATGGATGATAGAAATTACCAAATGGATGAACTCAAAAGTGGTCCACTTATGGTGAAATCCCTCATGGGAAGATGCTTTGTGAATTCCAAATGGTTAAGTGGTTGAGTCATCCTAGATGTGTGGTTAAGGAACCCAAGAATTGATTGTGAAATATTGTAATGAAGATCCATAAATTTGTAAGTGATGCTATTCTAGATGGATATTTCTCATCATGCCATTTTCGGTGATATGTGGAATGTCACATAACTCCTAACGGTTAGAGATTTATGGCCTTCACTATAAGAATTAACAAGCTTGGAGAAGATCCATGGACACACAAATGGATGATGAAKTTCTAATMTTTGATGAGACAAATTACTCAGCATGGAGAATAGAAATGAAAGGGTATTTGAAGGCAAAAGGAGAAGGTATTTGGAAATCAACTATTGGTGGATCAGTTCCTTTGAAGAATAATTCAAAGTTTGCAGCTCTAAGGGAAGAAAAKAAGAATGATGCATTAGCTCTCAAGACCATTTTCAATGGACTCTCAATATTTTTCAAAGAAAGCATGGGARAATGTACTTCCGCCAAGGATCTATGGTTGAAGCTAGAGAATACATACTAAGGAAAAAAGGAAGACACTGAAGACAAATCCATGATGAACAATGCAGGTAAAGACTCTCCAAAATCCTCTGATTACAATAATTCTAAGTGTGATGATGTTGAATGTTCCTCTACAAGTGAAGAAGAAAATATAGACGTAGTTTGTGTAGAATTAGATGACATTTATCCTATAGATGAAGTGGAAGATATGTTGAAGCTTAAAGATAAAGTTTTATTTGAGTTAGATGATGTTAGTAGTGAAATAATGCTTTACTCAATTGATTTTGATTATATTGAAAAATACACCAAGGAAGTCCTAGAAAAGTACCCAAGATATACCATGGCACTAAAGCAAATGCTCAAAGAACAAGAAGAAAGTAAAAAGACTCAATTAGAAGAAAAAGAAGAAGAGATCAAAAGACTAAAGAATGAAACAGAAGAAAAGATGAAGGTAAATCATGAGCTTAGAAAAATTCTTGAAGTTAATGTCAATCTTAAGACCAAAATTGAAGAAGCCAAAATAATAGAGGAACTATTGAAGAAGCTAGTAAATGAAAAGGAAGAGTCGTGATATAAGTTGGAAGCTGAAGTTGTTGATATTAGAAACAAAGTAGAGAAGTAAAACACTCACATCGAGTTCATGAACAACTCAACAATATTGGATGAGATCCTAGATAGCCAAATATCTCCAAATGATAAATAAGGTCTTAGATACAACAAGGAAGCTATATATCTTGAAGCTAGCACTTCTAAGAAGTATGAGGTAATTCCTTCACTCTCAAAGGGTGGAAGCAATGCTACAAGTCAACCATCTACAAAAATCAAGGAAACTTTCAAAAGAACAAAGCAAGGAAGACATCAAGAAGCCATCTTTACACCTCAAAGCAAATTCAGAACAGAGACACCTTCAAGGTGGACACCAAGAAAAAGGTATGAAAAAAAAAATCATGGTCACTGCTACTCATGTAGTGAATATGGTCAAAAATATTTGGATTGCAGACGTTATGCAAGGAAAGAGAATGGAAGGCTTCATAACACCCTAAGGTTTTGGATATGTAATCAAGTGGGACATATTGTTGCTCATTGTCACACCATGATATGCTACAGTTGCAATGGGTTTGGCCACAAATCTCAAGATTGTTGGAACACAAGAAGATAGTCCATGAAGAGTGCTTCATATAGCATGACAAGAAGAACACATGAAGCTAGGAAGAAAGACAATGTTGAAAATATGGAAGCTCAAAGCTCAAGTTTTGAGAAGTTGTTACACCTTCAGAAGTGGGTGAAGAAGACTAAACAACCAAAACAGAAATTCAGCCACGAGGAAAGTGCAAGCTTGACATATTCATAAGCATACACGGGATCGTGTGGAAGAATTCATGTGCATACGTGAGCTGACCTATAGATAGGTCACATACATACATGAGCTATATGTGTAACATGTCGCGTATATGTGGTAAAATCCTGGAAAAGAAGGATATGCAGATGAGTGCAGCATGATTTGATGATATAACTTTGTTTTGCGGGGTCTAACATGGTTTGTTGCAAGTTTTCATGATTATATGGTTGCATGTATGTTTAATGTATGTATCATGATGACATATGGTTGAGTTTTGAAGCATATGTTTGATGTCTATCCTAGATGCATGATACTAACTCTAGAGTATGGATTGAGGCATTTTCTGTTGAGGAACAATGTTGGTTATGACAGTGAAGTTATGGAACTTTGGTTATGAGATATATCATGACGATGTGATGCTAGCTAGAGATATCATTGATCTATTGAGGCACACTTATGGTACATGTTTAGAGATACTATTGGATGCTTAGTATTTGTTGTAGTGAATGGTGGTTGAGACAGATTTGTTATGGTACATATGTGAGCTCCATTGATATATCTTATGATGTATTGTTAGAGGAGTATTTGTTGGATGTTTTTTTGGTGCATGCATTTGGCATGTGATTGAGCTACATATTGGGACATGTAGTTGATGAGGTGATTATGATGCACATCATTGATGAGTCATACATACTTGGTACATTGGTTAAGTCACTTGCTAGCAGTATGATTTGTACATGGTTTATGGTTTATATGGCATAGGAACACATTTTTATTGTGGTTCATCTTGTTGAAGTTTGGTGCATGGTTGATGCACTTTCTATGGTTCAGGTAGTAATACATGTTTGGTGCATGATTGATGCACTTGTATATGGCAGATGATTGTGGGTGATATTACTTGGTTAAAGTACATCACTGGTATTACTTGTTTAGCATATACTTTGATACATGATCTATGGGATAGTTGAGACACTTGTTGTAGTGCTTGGTTGGTACATTATTTGATGCTTGATGGTTGATATACATATCTTGACACATGGTTTGTGGCACTTGGTTTATGATAGAGGCATATCATATGTGATATGACACTTTCTTGAGGCACATGGCTAACATGTTGACGATGTTTTTTGTACATTGATAGAGGCACTTGTTGATGATCCTGATATATGCTTGGTACACTTTTTGGCACATATT
>ML776713.1:976394-1005831 GCA_009831015.1 Picea engelmannii | reverse complement strand
TCCCCCACAGAGACAAAGGCTCGGAGACGTAGGCAAAGTTGTGCCAAACTCCATTATCAATCTACGTGTTTATGGTTTGTTGTCTATTATTTCATTTCATATCTGCATATGTGTATATGGATGTTATAATTCCTCTTCTTTCCTCATTCTTTCACTAAGTTTTCTCAAATGGTTAATTAACGCATGCAAAATTAAAACTCAACCATAGTCATTTAAAAGATCCTACGGATCAAGTATTGTTGTTGGTAAGGGTTAGTCTTTAAGAGTTGTAAGAGTTAGGGGATATATGTTAGCAATTGGGTGTTTTAGGGGGTAGTTTTTCAAGGTTATATGGACTACACAACAACAATAATATGGGTTATAGGGGTTACAAGGTGTGCATTATGTGTTATAAGAATCAATAGTGGTTTTGGGGTTTTGGGGTTGCTAGTTATAATGGATAAATGTGCACCCTAAATAACCCGTTATACCCAACCCTTAAAACTCTTATGGCCATTAACAATTATCACCCATATAACCCTTAAAATATATAACCCTTAACCCCTACAATGAACATCCCTCATAATCATTATCACCACTATCAAATATAATGCCTAACCTCTATAATAAATTACCTATATAATTATTAAACCTTATAATTTACAATATCATATAAACCCCAATTCCCATATCCCCTAAGAAATTTAACCCCTAACTCATTTAAACCCCATTATTAACACTTATAATCATAATCATCGGCCTTTATTCTTAACCTATATCACCCTTCATCGGCCTTAAACCAGTTACCCATACAACCTATAACACCTAGCCACTAACAATTATAAATAGAAAACCTTAACAACTAATCCCTAAGTGCTAGCAATATTAATCAATATTGTCATTAATATTTAACCAATATAGCCTCTAACTATCCCTAATAACCCATATAACCCCTAAAACCAACAAAAACCATGACCCCTAAGCATTATCTCTTATAATTCTTATAACCCCTAACCTCTAATAGGTATAATTCCTAACCCTTAACTCCTACGTTCTAACCCTTAACATGTATAACTTGTAACACTTACAAACTTAAATTCTAACTCTCGTAATTCTTAAAGGGGTCAAAGAGGACATGGTTGTGTAACAAAATTCAAGGTAAAAAACAAGGGGCTTAGGCCCTAAACGATGCTTATATGGATTGTAGGCGATGCATAGCACCTTAAACCATGACACATGCCTTTCGTAAGGTATCAATTTCCCAAGGGTGGTATACATGTACAATTCTAAAGTTTTGAAAACCATAAACATGTTTATTCTCCCTCATAAACAATTATTTGAGATGCTAATGACCTGTATTTTTACCATGACAACATTTAAGGTAAAAAACAAGGGGCTTAGGACCTAAACGATGCTTCTATGGATTGTATGTCATGCATAGCACCTTAAACCATGACACATGTCTTTCATAAGGTATCATCTAAGGCACATGGACCATGCATAAGTACTTGGACCATGAAACATCCCTTATAGAAGTAATTATGTCCCAAGAGTGGGATATATTATAATATTTGGTTCACCAAGGATGGACCTCTCAACATAAGAAGTGCCTTGGTGCTAAAAGTTAGGGGCTAATTGGGTTCTAAATGTTACATTTAAGGTAGATGGGCAATGCATCAACACTAGACTACATGGCATACCCTTATGATAACATCTTTGTCTTGGTATATATTGTGATATGGGCCCAATTCTGAGGCTTATCACATTGATGATGGGCCTTCTTTCCAAGTACATGGTTCAAGGCCAAAAACCATTTCCCTTACTCACATTAAAACCATTATTTGATTGATTTATATATTATATATTATATAAATTATAATATATTATATTTTATATTATATATAATATATATAATTTATAAATTATAATACATAATTTATAAATTATATATATTATGTAATATATAAATTATTATATTATATATAACTATAATAAAAACAAAAATACCAAAAAAAAAAACAAATAACAAAACATAATTTTGAAAACAAAAAAACAAAAAATACATTTCAACCCATGCAAGCTAGGAGAAGAAGGAGGTAGGTCGCACGAGAAGGAGGAGAAGGAGAAGGAGGTCAGGGAGGAGAGGAGGGAACGCAGAGGAGGAGAAGAAGAAGGAGGTCGAGGGCAGAGAGGAGGGAACGTGAGGAGAAGGAGATCGAGGGTAAAGAGGAGGGAACGCAGAGGAGGAGAAGGAGGTCGACCTATGTGGGAGGAGAAGGAGAAGGAGGTTGAGGGAAGAGAGGAGGGAACGCGGAGGAGGAGAAGGAGATCGAGGGACAAGAGGAGGGCACATGGAGGAGGAGAAGGAAGTCGACATGTGCGCGAGGAGAAGGAGAAGGAGGTCAAGGGAAGAGAGGAGGTCACGCGAGGAGAAGGTCGGGATCAAGGGCATGTCGGATAGAGGAGGAGGAGGAGGGCATGCCATTTGAAACCTACACGTGAGGAGAAGGAGGTCAACAACCAATTCAACATGGTACTATTTCTCTTCTTTTAAGTCTTCTGGTATTTTTATCTTGAAACGTGCCATGAACATGTTCACATTCTCCATTTTATATTTCAATCTTGGGATCATTAGTATCCCATTCCTTACTATAAATTCCCAAGGTTTTTCCACACATATTACAAACCACTACTAAAATAGAGGGATCCCAACACCATCAATGAAGAAAACAAAACAAACAACAATGAGAGAGTTGTGATTGTATGTCAACTAATTTCTCCCTTTAAAAAAACTTTATTGATGTGCAAGGGAGCAATATGTCTATGAGAAAAGACCAAACATCTATCCCCCACATACATTAAATAAGGTGTGTAGGATAAACACACCCTCAAAATAAAATAAAAATTCATAATAAGTTGCCTAAAACCTTAGTATCATGCTTAGAGCTTAATGTAAAGTCTTTGATCCAACACCTTAGGCCTATGAACCACTACCAAAATAAAGGGCACCCAACACCATTGATGAGGTAAAAAAATAAACTAAAATTCAATTATATTATTTCAATCCTTAAATATTATGCTCACCCCCCCCCCATCAATATCTCTTTTGTGTTGCACAAAACTATATTAGTCAAGATCTTGATCCTCCTGGACTAGAGAAAATTTATCCATAATAATCAAGGCAAGCTCAATTCTACTCAAGAGTGCTCACTACCACCAAATTTACTCAAACCACATACTACTAATATGAAAAAGGGATGGTCTACTAATATTCCAAATGGGGTCTAATGTTTTTCATTCTCCCGACAATATACCCCAATCATCTATCCCCCACATACATTTAATAAGGTGTGTGGGATAAACACGCCCTCAAAACAATAAAAAATTCACAAAAATCTACCTAAAACCCTAGTATCATGCTTAGAGATTAATGTAAAGGATTTGATCCAACACCTTAGGCCTATGAACCACTACCAAAATCAAGGACAAAGGATTTTCTCATCAATTCCCATAGATCCATCAACAACTTCAATATTATTTCAACTTTGGTTGCAATTGTCTCCCTAACCCCCTACAAGGATTTGTATCATTTTTCTTTATTACATTGTTCTTTTCAATGTTTGACATGAACACATTTATTCACAACATGTGGGTTCATAATTAAAAAAAAACATTTATGAATGAATGTGATAAGATATTGGTCAACAAGGTGAAGCCCCCATGATCCTTATGAGTATTTAAGATGTGTATGGGGGTCTCTATAATCATAAAATTTACTATGTTAGAAATGATGACATTTGATTCAATGTTGTATAGGTCTACTAAGTGAACTATGACATTTGCATGGTATTTTTAAAATTTGGGTCATTTTTCTTCCATTTATCTGGATAATTAGCTCATAATGTTTTTCATTAGCAGTTCACACATAGTAATCTATCAAGAAATTATTTATTTGCTTAAAAACTCTTGCTCCTTCCCATAGCTAGTTTTCATCGAAGTTGAAATTATTGCATTTCATATTCCTCTTGCATGGTTTAAAGAGTCGAGTCGAAACGCCATCAGCTTCACAACCACTCCTTTGAGTAACAACAGCCTAAAATCAAGCGCTAATTAAAATTTATGTAGCAACTTTTCTAGGGCTCTTCAAACCCATATTAGCTTAGGTGTAGAGCTTTGGAAAAGGATTGTGAGAATAACTTTCCAAAGTTGCTAAACAAACATAAAGCTTTGAGTTAGGGAGTAAAATCCAGTTGCTATATCACTGATTTGGGAAGCCCTTCTAACGTAAGGGTCAAGCATGAGTTCGCATTGGGGCCAACAGAGTAATCAACCCTGATTTGTTGGTCTTGGTTTCAACTTTCGACTATCCCCCCTCTTCTTTGGTATAGTAGGTGGTACCATAGAGGCCATAATACTTTAGAGTTCTTACCTAAGGTGACAACATAGGGAAGGTGGTGTTGTACTTGGGATTAATGTTGGCTAGACTCACTCGAACTCCTTGGAGGTTTTCCCACTACTCAGTGAGGTAACTTGCACCAATGCATTAGTTCGTTAAGGAGGTTGTCAACGTAACTTTCCCACCCGTCGAAACTCATACCCTTCGCACATCGATCCTGGGATGTTGGATTCCATCACCAACTAGCGCTTCTTTGTGAGAAGGTTTGTTTGCATGCTTTACTTCTAGATTAATTACTGTGTGCTAGATAATACAAGTGTGAAAGAGTAACACTATGGTAATTATTATGAGCTTACTGTGATACCAACATGATACTAGTAATGAAGTAGAACCACTGTAATAATTAGTGTTACAGCTTGATAGAACAATTCTTATGCATATCCAATTTCATAGACTATTCAGAAATATTGATTAAAGAATAGAGCATTTTAACTATAATTTTAGAGTATTTCAGCCTTTTGATTTATCTTTTCTTTCAAAGAGTTCTAGTATTAATGAGAAAACATTTGTGTGTGCTTAATGACTAACATTTTTTCTAACCTTCTATAAATTACATAGAGCATTATTGCTTCATCGTTTCCTACTAGCTTAAGAGAAATTTTTCCAAACTCTCCATTATATGAGAAACTCTCAAAAGTCTCTCTTGAGAGTCATTTATCTTGCCAAGGAAAAGTTCATTGTATAGTTGTATGATTCCTTCTAGTTCTAACTTGAGGGTGTCTTGGTATCCAAAAGTATTTCTGCAAGAAGAGTAGGTTCCAAATTAAGGATTGTGTTCATTGGATTATAAATGAATACATGTGAACTTGGGTAGCACATTGCTTACCTAAAACTTGTGTCCATTATTATTAAAAATGAGTATATATGAGCTTGGGTAGCACATTTCTTACCTGAAAATACACATTCCACCTTCTCCAACCCTTGAAATCAAGAACACTCACCCTCTCCCAAGAAGAGAGAATGAGAAATAACCCAAGAATACTTTGGAAGAGGAGATAATGACCTATTTATACCTTAAAGAGGACACCCAGGCCAAAGGAACCTTCTATCAATGAACTTATCCAATGCCATTGCTGAGAGGGAACCCAAAAACAAAGAGGCATGATTTCGAATAACCAAATAGGGTATGTGGGAACTTGAGGTATAACACATATGGTATTGTGAGAATTTGGTTCATTTGCATGGAACAATACCTTATGTGGGAAACTATGACTAATGGAGTGGTCTTTGGAAGAGAGTTTATTTGAGTGGGGAGGAGGATTTCTTAGTGTCCTACTATTTCATTTAATAGGGAAATTCATGAGGAAGGGGGATGGGGAGCTTATAATCAATAGATCATATTTTCCTTCTTATTTGAACATGTTCCATGGATCTTCCCACATGTGACAATGTGTGTAGGTTCCCACTAGAGCCTCTCATCGTGCCATGGTGTGAGATTATGTTCTGTGTTGGTGGAGGAGAGGTTGGTTGAGTATTCAAGCAAGGATTATTTAATGCATGGAAGAAACGGATAATGGTGTTGAAGGACTATCACTATGATGGGATGGATTACAATAGTGATCTTAGACCTTCATCTTCCATGGAATTCCAATTGGGATGACATTATTAAGAAGTATTTTATAATGTTTTGGATTTTTTCATATTTTTGAATTTTTTATACTTGGGAGAATTGTTCTTGAAACTTTGATTTCTTTGTAAGCGCATGTTGAACAAATTCACCACATAAAATCTCTATAATTTCAACAACTATTATTGAGAGTGTTTTATTCGTTTCTAACAGTTCTAACCTAATGTTTCCCCCATTATACTCTTAAGAATTCAATCCATAGCTTCATCATTGAAGGTAACCACCTTTCCTTGGCACGTGAGAAATAGTGGGCACAAGGTGGTTATTAGAACAACCAATTTACAAATTTGAAGGAAATGCATCCTAGGCATGTGTGTTAGGGGTTGAGCACCCTTGTTAAGAATTCAGAAAACCCTCCAAGAAAAAATATTAAAGTTCATTAAAGGTAAAAATATTCTCAAAATAGCATTGAACAAGGTATTTTCTACCATTTTTCTTTCGTTGCTTGAGAGTGTTGAGCTTGTCAATGGTTTTCCTATTCCATATGTCATCTTTCTTCTTGCAATGCTCCTCAAACATATCATTTTGACTTCTTCATGATATACCACATAAGGCTCTTCCTACTTCCACAATTGCACAACAGAGTACAAATAGTGCGGCCAAAGATGGAGTATTGTCTCAATTGTGTGAACACATTGTCATGTTGTTGATATGAATGTTGTAGGCAGTGCCCAAGATGGAGTGTAATTGTTGTGGAGTGTAACCTCTAGGATATCCTTATTGAAATCCCATAAATCTACCTAGTCCAATTTAAAATACTCCTAGATATTGCAGCCTCCATATTGGCTATGTTCATGGCAAGTAGTGGAGTCTAGTATGGATTGCACTTGGTGCTTGTTATATTTCTACTAAAAGGTTATTTCATAGTTGGCCATGCCTTTATTCCACCTCACTAATTATCTTGATAGTGTTGCCATGTTGGTATTCCAACACCTCCAAAATCCTATGATTGGTTGTTTATAAAACAAGCAAAATATGAGAAATATTTTCTCATAGAAAATCCATTTGCAAACTTGAGGTTCCTCGGGAACACAATTATTTCCCCACTCTTTGGATCATATTTCATCAACTTGCATAATTAATCATAAGCTATGAAACAACCTTAGCTCCTCTTTTAACTATATGTATTGTTGGTATTTCCAGTGATGTTTCTTTAGCACACAAAATTTGAAGGTTTGTAAGCATAGGAAAAGAGTTAGGTAGGTAGGAAATCTATTTGATTATTGTTGATATGTAATTCCTCAAGCATCTCAATATTTTAAATAGATTGTGAGATATTTTGTAATTCGGTGAAATCATTGCTAGCATTCAGCTTAACAAGATTGGGGCTAAGGCACAAACTCTATTGTATAGATACTAGTTCATTGAAGCTTACATCAAGTTCCTTCAAATTGGTTAAAAAACCCATAATTGTTGGGAGGCTCTTATATTTCTATAGTGAAACATTAGGACTTGTAATGATTCAAACTTTTCAATGTGCTTCAATTCTCTTTCTTATATTTGAAGATCCTAGTCTTGAGGCTTATATTCATCGAGCTTCATAAATCATAATACTTCTTCCAAAAACATTATAAAAGGTATCTCAGGGACATAATCTTCAAATATATTTTTGAAGCTGAAAGGTGAATGTTGAACTCTGCGCTTATGTGACACAACCTTCATCTTGCAACGACATGACAAATTTATCACATTTATGTCTACTACACAAGTGTTGATATAAAACTTATGTAATTGTTCTTCTCTCTTCTCTTTCCATATAGCTCCATCATTTCCACATTGATTTGATTGTGTAACATTGAGTACATTAGGTAGCCATTACTAAGATTATTATCTAAGTATCCTATCAGTTTCATCAACAACCAAATATCAAATATGTTCTAGTGTGAAACTCTCAATCTAGAAATGGGATCCATCAGACATYCAAGTATAGCTACAAAACATCCATAGAGCTTCCTGAAGATCTCCATACCCTCGGGCTTACTATGATTTTTCATAGAATGCATATGGTGATTTATGAAATGAATAGTATAAGCTATTATTTAAGTTTTCTAACGAYYAAAACTATTGATAAACCCACTATTTGTACAATTGCATCAAACACTTTCTTTACTTGTATTGCAATATGATGAGTAGRATACAAAACTAGAGCATGCAGATACCTCAAAGTTCACCTTGAATCATATGTTCTTGTGTTATATGTAGACGTTGAAGTTGGCACCAAGATTCCAAGGGTGTAATCTTGAGTGCCAACAACATCACAAATCTCCTGCTCAATGACATACTTCTGTTGTTCGCTTGATGGGATGGAAAGGGTTGTTGTGGTCTATTCGTTGAGTACCATTTGTTTAAACTCTATTGAGCATATGCACCAGGAAAAGATTCTCTTCTTAAAGCCTCAACCTCATCCAAATTCTCATTGGTTCATTTCTTATCAATTTTCTTTACCATCGTTTATGCATCTTCCTTTTCAAATGTTTTCTAGCCCATGCTTCTTTTCTCATAAGCGTAATAATCCTATGCTTGTTGTATTGTGTCTTTAGTTGATTTCCATTATGCTAAGTTTCTCAAGTATTACATAGATTTATCTCTAAGAGATTTAGGAGTTGTTCAATTATTACATCAATTCATTTATGTTTATGATGCAATCATACATATTTAATGTTATTGCTTATGGGGAGACTATATTTGATTTTCTAAGGTACTAATATAACTATCATAATGTTACAACAAATCCTTTGGAGGCAATGATTGCAAAAAAACGTGAAGAGAGTTATTTGTCCTAACACCCATGTAGTGTATGGAAAACTTGAGACAGTGCCAATAATTGAAGATCCCTATGTGTTTATTATTTTCTGAGGATATAAGAAAGTATTAAAGGAAGCAACTAAGGACTGCACAATAAGCCCAAATCAGTGGGTGACTATTTTTAGGTACTTTAATGTTATAGGCTTCTATCTTGAAGGTAACCTTGATGAGTAACCAAGGAGTATATATTGAACCTTATAAATATTAACATGTTTGGATTGTGCACAATATTATGAGAGTTTGATTGTTCCTCGAAGGGTAGCATAAATCTAATCTATGGGTAAAAAAGTTAAGGCAAGCTAGGTTATGAGCATTTAAAAAGGGAATCTTGGAACATAATGATTGAGATTGAATTCCCTGCCAATGTATTTGATGTTGAGATAAAGAAAGTTCATGATACTATAGAATAATTATTGAAACTTGTGAATGAATCTTATGAATGTTTCAAGAAAAAATCATGCAGGGAAGTAGCATTGTTGAATGGTAATATTTTCCCTAATTTGTGTGCCATCATGAAAAGAGATGTGTTGTTTCTCATGATTTTCAGCATCCTTTCCTGGGATATTTTTCCAATGGTTACTCAATATTTTGGCATTGCTACTTGTGTGCTACGGACAACCTTCAACAAAACAATTATTTTGTCCTCTTTCTAGATCTGCAATAGGCTAGTTGATGACCAAGTTGGGGGTTTCCTTTCATGCCAAGTTTGGCCTTGCTTCTGTGCTAATTACAACAGGTGGATGCATGCTTGTAGATATATATTCTTATTAAAATAAATGCATTAGGTTCGGTTTTTTATTCTTATCATGCATGTGCATGATAGAGGGTGCCTCGTTCAACAATTGCACATTGACTAATCTTGGTTGAGTAATGAGGGTGAATTCACTAGGAGTTACACTCATATTTCATCTTTGACTCATGGATGGCACATTACATTAGAGAGGGGTTATATCATGTTATTGGAATACAGTACGACACCCTTTGAAGGATGTATTTACACTCCTAATTTTGGCATATTACCATGATGCATTAGAAGAGCAGTTACACTACTATTTGTGGACCAGATTTGAAAGAAAACTTGCTACGGATTTCTAACAGAATTATGAAAACAATGAGGTTACACCACTAGCAGGTTATTCTTGGCATGAAACCTCCCCATTCCTAGCAGCAATAAATTACCCACTTAAGGAGTTACATGCTATTTTGGGAAGTGACATGAGGGCTCATTTTTAGAGTAGTTGTAGAAATTTCCAAAATTCAAGCTTTAATGCAACTTCAGAAATTTTACCTCTTTCCTAGAGTTTCCTAGATATTGTCCCTGAGAAATTACATCCTTAGAGATGATATGAAATATAATAAAAAAAAATAGCAACAATAGATGATATTTCACTTCTTAACAACCCTAATCCACTAGGCCATTCAAGAGAAAATATATCAAGCTTATGCCACAAGTTTCAACATTCTAGGGCAACCTTATCATGCATAAACTAGATCTGAAAGTCACTTTATGACAACAATAATTATAACAATAAATTATGTCCTGGTGTCTTCAATATCAATGTTAAACCCTTAATAATTTCAACCTCAACTTATGTCAAATTAGCAAGACATATAAGTGTTGGAAATTGTTTATATTATGGTAGTTGTGGGAGTTATTAACCTCCACATGTAACCTTTGACAAGACTAGAATATTTCGGGAAGCAAGAGAAACCCTAAAACCTTGGATAATAACCCTAGGAGACAAGTCGACTCAAGAGAATATTTAATATTAAGTTATTATCCTCCAAAAAGAGAAGTCAACCCAGTCAAGTGAGATAGATCAGTATAAATAGAGGGCGTTAGAGCTCAGTTTTCACTCTCTCTCTCTTGCACAAATGCATAAGGACTAGTGGTGCGCAAGTTTGGAGAGGGAGTGCAGTTGCAGCTGCTGCAACTGGGATTTTGGATTATGGTTTGGACTTTCTCTTGGTTATGGTTTGGACTTTCTGCTTGGTTTATGGTTATTCTTTCTACCAAGTGTCTCGAATCCTTATACCATGTGTCCTTTTCTACCTTTATTCCATGTGTCATTTTCCATGAATTAGGAAACATGGCCTCTGGATTAAGTCTAGAAAAGGAATCCAATAAAGTAGGTTGGTCGACTAAAGGAGAAAAGAGCATTGGTGTTGTCAATTAAAGTACATTCAAGAGAGACCAATATCACAATAACTCAATGAAATATGTTACATGAAGCATTTCAAATAAATATGGTCTAGTCGTGGTACAAAGTTGGTTTGTTTGCATGCTTGACTCCTAGTTTAATTAGCTTGTGTTGTTTGTTCTCCTTAGTTGGCCTTAGTATTTATTTTGTGTCTGATGGCATTAGTTTTGGGGTCTTCCAACCAACACTGTATCCTATTACCACCACTTTTTGGCATGTGTCATTTCATGACTCCAAACATGCCCCTATAATGCCTAGATAGTATACCAATATTAATAGAGCATAATACAAGTGTCAAAGAGTAACATTATGGTAATCATTATGAACTTATTGTGATACCAATAGGATAGTAGTACTGAAGTAGAACCATTGTACTAATTAGTTTTACAGCTTGATTGGTTGAGTGTTTCTTTCATTGATAGTGTTATAGGATGTACAATAAAATATGTATTTTTCATATCTATCTTCATTGAGTGACGGAAGTTCAAGTAGAATAGAGGAAATTGAGACATCTAGTAGGTCTAACATGCAAAGATTAACTAGAGGTGCGAAGATGAGAAGAAAAATCCATATACACATGGATTTTTTTCTTGCAAAAGGGGGATCACGTTCTTATGATCATGAGAGCATAGATGACATCGAGGTGCCCTTAAGGGACAAACATATAGTGAAACAGTGGGTACCCAAGCACCTTCCTGAAATAAACATTGTTTTTTGTGTAAACGAAAGGATATATCGGATTGCTCCATCGTCATTACATGGTTTGGGGATATTTTCCATGGATGGCATAAAGGTGTGTTATGACAGATTAACTGAATTGATGGAGTATGTCAGACCCTGTTATATCTACAAAGATTGGATACGAATAGTCCAATATACAAAAAGTATGCGAAGATATGGCTTGGCTGCAAATTAGCTACAGCTAAAAGACAATGATCAAAATAAAGGAGCAACTATCTATATTGATGGAAGGCAAAAATATGCAGGGAATATTGCAGGTTTTATAAACATTACATGACCCGTGACCACAAATAAGCAACCCAATTGTGTATTTGAGGGGCGTGAAGGAAATCGTGTATGCGTGAAGGAAATCGTGTATTCGTATGTGCAATAAAATCAATAGTTGTGGGGGAAGAGTTATTGATTGATTACAATTTGAATCGAATAGATACAGACGTTGTTATTATGGGGACGATACGTATACTAATTTACCCAACCTGTAAGCAATGACTCTTATATTTTATTATTTCCATTATGTTCTTTATGGTGTTAATCCATTTGGAGAGTTTCTATCTGTTTACTCAGTATGGCCTACTTTTGTTATCAACAATAACATTCCTCCTTGGATGTCAATAAAGAGAAAGGATTTATCATACATTTGAATTTATTTCTCATGATAATGATCACGGTTCTAATTTTACTATAATGTGGCAGGTTGATCGTGGTAATCAAAGCGGCCTCAGAACAGGTAAATGAACAACAATTTTTGAATTGCATTTAATGTGCATTTTATTTATGTGGCGATCGATTATTTTATTTGTTTACATAATTGAATTATGAATTTTTTTTTTAATATGTAGTCGGTGGGACATGATTTTGATGATGATTCGCTCGACGAAAGGGATTTGTATGAATCCCTTGACCCTATGGTTTTAATTAAAAAAAAAGATCAATAAAGCAAACAAGGAACTAACTCACTCGTTAGATATTCTAGATCAAACTCCTATGGTCGAAGAAAGGATCAGAGAAGTTATGACAAAGCTTAACACATATAAGGTAATAACCATAATTTCAAGTGGTTTTAATTTTATGTCATAAGATCAATTATGAAAGCTTGATTTTTAACTTGTACATTATCTAAACGAAAAAATGTTTTTTTTCTTATATAGAGATTTTTGGATCTTGTTAACCCTGACATGCATGGTGTCGGTAGTAGTGGCGTTGCATAGATGCCACAATGTCCCGACGCATGCCCTCATAAACTTGTCAGGACGCAGCTATTCAGATCTCCACCTTCCACACCATTAGGTGGGAGCCACGACATGCACACCCAGGAAGCAGCCAAACATGTAGGCTCTAGAGGTGGTGACGGAGATGAGGCTGATGATTTGGCCAACAATATGGTTGTGTTTCCTAAAGCAAGATGTGTGACTAGAAAAGGGGCCCTTAAGGGCACATTTATGGTCAATGAGGAAGGGCTTCCATTAAATAAAGTTAAAGTCCCAGGTAATTTTTAAAATTTTAATTGTTTCATGTTCTTTATGTAGACAAATATAAATCATCTAAATTATTATTTTTAAATTAATAATCATATAATATTTTTGCGTGTAGGGAACAACGATTTTTATAGGTCCTTGGAGAATAAGATGTTGCCAGTTTTTGGGCCCATCATAAGGGAGATGTGAAATTCCCAGAATTCCAACCTCAAAAAATAATTGATGGATTATCTTGAAAGCCTTTTTGGTATAAACACATTTAATAAGACCTTGTCCACCGCCGCAGCTAGCCAATATTTAAAATATACATGAGAAACGTATAGGAAGCACTTGAAACAAAATGATAGGTATGAGCGTCCTCTGATGATTCCAAAGAGGGAGTGGAAGGCCCTCATTGAGGACACAAAAGAGAAGAAATTGACAGATGAAGGAAAAACACCCTCTGGTCCCAGAAGGTAAATTTCAATTTCAATTCAATACCTTCAATTTTTTTAGATGTAAATAAAAGTGTGGTATATATTAGCATACTTGAAAATTTTGATGATAGGTTGATTAACACTGCAAAGAAAACAAAATCAAGGCTTTCCAAATGTGGCCAGCACAGGCTAGGCCAGGGTGGCTACTTGAAGTTGCAATCACGAATTGTGAGTACCCAAATATCTTATTTGTATCTCCTTCAAACATTTAGGTAATTGCAGCCAATAACATTTAAAATACATACTCTTATGCAATGTAGGGTGATGAGATTGGTATTGAAACCATGGAGGAAGACCTCGAGCTTGGTTACAATTACAGCTATAAAGATGTAGATGAACACCGGAAAATCTTGGGGCAGTTACCAAGAACCACTTTGCAGGATAAGGTAAATAAAATTCAATCCACATTAACCTTTATTATTAATATAATACATTCATTTTTTATATCATCGATAAATTTAATGTGTTACAAATTTGTTTTAATGAGGGGAGTAGCATTGTCAACTAGCCCATTAGTATTGGAGAGCGATGCGTTGATAGCGATTTGCAACCAGAAGATGGTTCTCCCATGTAGTCTCATTCCACTGGGGTGCATCCCCATGATGGTGCATCGACTGAGGCACATGACGGTAATATGGATGTATTTTAATCATATACTTAATAATTTTGTAGTTATACATTTTGTACTTCTATTTTTTTTTACTTATACATTTATTATTGTCCTTAAAAGTTCGTGGTCTCAATGACAGAGAATGTTGTACTTGAGGGTCGTACAGTTGAAGAGGAGCACGTGAGGGAAACCATTCCAATGGTTTCGACCAGTGCACTAGGTAAATAATGACATTGCAGGTGTTTTTTTAAATATTACTGAACTAGTTCAATGATATTTAAAAATTGGCCATCTAAATTTTATATTTTTTTCTTTTGTAGGTGATGCCTCATCACAATGACCTCCATTACCTGACCATGAGTACCCTGCGACTAGGTGTGCTCTGTGTGAGAGGACGCAATCACAATCAGATTTTGAAGAGCACCCAGAGAATAAAGACATAGATATTGATGAAATGCTTAAGAATTTTAGACCTAAGAAGAAGAGGTCGTCGGCTAAAATTAAATGATGATGTACAATATTTTAATAACTATTTATAAAATCTATTTTCTATGAAATACTTTTTTGTACTTGTTGGGTCGCCAAAATTTCATTCTTTTACCAACCTTTTACTTCATTTTTCACTATATTTCGCTTTCCCGCGGCCTTACACTAAGACCATTTTCATGATTACATATGAGTTTAGACCTATTATTTCCAAAGCATTAATTTTAGTATTTTGAGTGAATTTATAATTAAATATTGGAAAAATAACCTGTTTTCACTTATATATCAAAGTGGGATGAGTTCTATGATGTTTACAGATGCATTTTAATACTCCAACCAAGTCATATGATGGAATAGAATAAAGCATTTTTTCACATCAATTTCCATTCTCTAGTTTTAGATGTAAAGTGTTTTAGTGTAGTGTATGATGTTATGGAATAGTTGTTACTTTTCTCTTAGGAGAATTGAACTCACTCCAAATGGATCAAGGAAACATTTGATTTCATTGTAAACAGTTGTGAATATTGGTATGTATATATGTTTGTTTTTGTTGTAAATATTTCAATAGATTTATATGTTGGGTATTGAATAATTGAGAGTGATGTGAGCGGGGGGAGGGGCCATAAGATATTTCTCCTTCACGTGGTTGGCCATGTTCAGTAGAGAATAATTTTTTGGATTTTTTTAATCTTGGAGCAAACCTCCCTCGATCCAACGGAGCAACAACAAAGTCAATGTTGACTTCGTTGTTGCAACTTCAAATCAAGGGAGGTGGTTTGATCAAATATTAGATGTGTGGCTCCAATAAATTATTCTCGAAACCAAGAGGAGATCATTCAGGTATGTTATGACACTCTCATAAAAATGCATCTTAGAGTAAATAATGTGCTACAAATATGACTTGTATTGATTTTGTAGATATTTATGAGGTTGAATGATTTTGGCAGGTACTTTAAGATATTTCTTCGTCGAGTGAGGGAAGCTCAAGACAAACAGAGGGTCATACAGTTGAAGAGAAATGCGCGGGGGAAACCATTCCAACTATGCCAACCAGTTCATCAGATCAGGTGTGATTGTTCCTTTCAGCATAGTTTATATAGCCATCAATTATGGTTATGCTTAATGTTTATGAATTGTTATGTGATTATTTATTAATGCAGGGTTTGCTATGTGATAATTTTATTGAGATATATCATATGTTTAGTACTTTTCATGTTCTCACCTTGCATCCAGTAATGGTATATACAAGTCCATTTATATTGAGTGAAAGAAACCTTAGCTTCCTGTAGGGATTGATGAAGCGTTAGTTCATGCATTTACTGTTAGGGGTCCTCCTAGAATAAGGCCAAATGAACTGAGAAAAATTTACATAAATAGTGTTGTTGTACTATGCATCCTTTTTTCTAGGCATTGTTCCAGATCATGGAGCATTTACTGTTACCATCCATACTAATAAGATCATCTTCTGCTATGTTTGTTTCACATTTGTCTTGCCATATATGTTCCCATAGTTCATTTTTACCTTTGAGTCATCTCATGGATACAACAACTTATTAGTGATCTGTTTTGAACCATAAAATAAAGGACTTTCATTTGACAAACTTCTACAAGCTTGCTCAAATTGCTTTATGGATCACTTTAGGATTATTTTTTGGGTCTAGTTAAGTGCAAACAACTTTTTGTTTGTGTTTTCTTACTTGCTTCCCCCAATTTCCAACAATAATAAATAATTGGGTTTTAGGTTTCATGACACCCTTCTTCCATTATAGGTGTCATGAGTTTCAAGGCTAGAAACTAAGAGTTTGTGGGGAATAGGAATTGAAGAGGATGAGAGTCATCCAATGAATGAGAGATTGATAAATCTGTCATGCACTTATTTTACATTTCAAATACTGAATATGCACTCCAATATTTTGTGGGATTCATAAATACATTTGAAGGGAACCTTGTATTCTAATAAACATGGGAAACTATGGAGTGTGCTTGTTTTGATCGATGTCTTGTTGGCATTTGGAACCTGATGGATACTAAGTTCTAAAAGCCTATTTTTAGCTTGGTTGAATTATTGTCCCAAATTAATGATCTCTTAAGTGTTTTAATGCCTTTTGTTTTGATTAGCTTCGATGATTTCAAACCTATTTACTCAAGAGGAATTTATTGAGTGGCTTATGCATTGGTAACTTGTTGTGGGGATTAACTTTACTTGGCTATGGAGGATCCTCAAGTGGTTCACATTAGTGGCATGGCAATGGCGTTCATGAAGTGATAAGAATATTACACTTAAGAATATAAATCATGGAAATCAAAGAACACATAAGCCTACATTGCAACCAAATACTTGTTCCCAACTATGTTATTATCCCTACTATTAAGTTCTTCATCACTAGTTGTTGGCGTACCTATCATTAAATTGGATTGATTATCACATGCATGAAGATAAATTTCAATGCATAGATACCATCTTTACACTTATTATCAAGTTTCATTGGTTACCACATATGAGAAACTATGAGTCGATGCTTGATGCCAATTGATGTGCTCGCGTGTTTTTAATTGTGAAGTTGTTCACGTGAAATAGGAAATAAAGGAGTTTCATGAGCATGAGAAGAGTTTAAAATAAGGGAATTTGAGTTGTGTCTAGATATTCCTTTCGATTTGTTTGGATATCAGTTACACTACACTAAAAAATGCAACATTGTTTCATAAGGCAAAACACACATTTATGTAAAAGGTCTTATCCATGTTAAAAGCCTCGTATCCACTAATGCAAATGTCAAGGGAAGGGAATCATTGATTTTTTTATCACCTTAAAATGAATTAATTCTTCCAAAGTGATTCATTATGTGTTCAAATTATTTTAGAATTTGCTAACCCTTATAATGCTTTTTCTGTAAAATCCTACTTTTTAATTAATTTATTGTCATATCGTTAATAAATTGGGAATCCTTGGTCCAAGAACCAAGTAGGCCTTGCAAGTATTCATTTCATATGTAATATATCATTCTAAATGCATTATTAACCTCCATTTGTTCCCAAGATGCACAAATATTCACACAAACCATGATGGGTTCTCGGGGTCAAAACATGTCATTTAATTAAAAAATTGTCATGTTTTAAAATTATTATAACAGTTATAAATGGCAAACTAGATAGACCATGTATCTAGTCAATTTGTATGAAATTGAGTAAGGTGAATGTGTGGATACACTTAGATTTCACCTAGATACCACTTAGTGCCCCAATGAGACCCCACAACAAAGTGAAACGGTTCCTAGAACTTACACACATTAGGAAAACGTCTTTGGTAGAAAAGAAAGGTAACCAATAGCTACCATCCATTCTCAATCCTTCCTTAGACTCAACATGGAGGTGGAAAACATATGGGAATAGAAACACACTACTAGAGAATGTGCAACACTAGTTGGGAGATAGAATCTAGTGCAAATTACTAGAGGAAGGAACACTCTCTAGAGAGAAGCCATGCATTTTGTTGATGTAGACCCCACCGAACCTCGTTGAAGGCCAAAAACAAGTAATTTTCACTACCAAAGAAAGTAGAGATGCTACTTGGAAAGCCCAACTATGCCTTTTAGGCTATTGTGCCTTGATGGACCCAATTGAGGGATGATTATGCATAAAGAGGGAGTGTGCACTAGTAGATAAGAAAAGGTTCACCCTTATTAAACCAACAATGTGTTTTTGTGTATTCAAACTTCACTAGACACCATCGAAGGGACTAAAATATATTAAGAGAGAGAATGAATTTCTTGGGTAACCAAGCTTGTTTCTTGCACAAGAGGAAATTTCACTTTTTCTTCTCTAAGACTTCATTAGACCATACCGAAGGAAGGAAAACATCCAACAGGCCAAAAGAGATTGTTGTATGCACTGGGGTGAATGGGAAAGGAAACAACTAGTGCATTTTATCCTCCAAACAATAGTTATGCAATCATTTTACTAAATTTGTCCTTTCGAGGATAAACCTCATTGTTTGGGAGGGCGTTGCATGCTTTGGCATGCATTTTCCTTCTTTATATTTAAGAGGAAAGGCATTTCTCTCCTTAATATTTTTCTTCATTCTTCGATGCCCATTATTTCTTTCTCTAGCTTATTTACTTGTAGGTTGTTTTCCAGATGTGATGAAGCATTTTTGACAACCAAGGAAGCATGTCATAATCATATACTGATCCGAAAATATATTTTATATGACTATGGTTGAGTTATTAAGCACGTGTTGATTAACCAATTAGGAAGCTTAAAGAAAGAGGAAGAATTATAGAAGAAACATCACAGCCATATAAACATGTATAGATCTGAAATGAAGCATAAAAAAGTAGCAAACCATAACACCAATGTGATAACGGAGTTCGTCAATCTCGCCTACGTCTTCGAGCCTTTGTCTCAGTGGATGAGGCTTTCTTATTTCTGTTTAAAGCTCAATAAGTACATCACAACAGTACCAAAAGGTTACAAAACTAATTTGTTCTTGTTCTACCAGATCTCTAGAACCCAACAGAATAAACAACACTCAAATCGGATGATCAAAGCTCCCAGAAATGGCCCGCAAAGGTGCTCTCCTCAACAGCTTCCCTACATAAAAATGGCTTTGGCTTGGAAAATATTCATCATAAACCTTCTTTGAATGTCCTTCCCTGGCCTGAAGAAGGCATGGTTTATATAGATATGAAGTCGGTAACCATCTCCCAACTTCCCCCCAAGCTTTGGCCTCAAAAAGAGCCCAATATCTCCCAATATTGGCCAAAAATCTCCAAAATTGCCCAAAAAATCACCAAAAATCATTATAATAAAGTTTTTAAAAACCACTTTATCCACATTATTTGGGTGTAGCCCCTTTTGAGCGGGGTCATGGGAATATGGGCGTGCACCATGTGCCCAAGCGCTTATCTGTTGTGCGTTTTCCCCTTTTTCGCTTGGTCCCTCGATCGCATTGCATGGCCATGTGGCCAGTCCTTAGTCCTATGCGTGCTCACTGGTGGTTTAGCCCCCTTTGAACCCACTCTTGATTACGTGTATGGCCCATGTGTCCAGGTCCTAGACACCACGTGCCCACAACGATAAGCCCCAAAGTTTTAGCCTATGGTTTAGCCCTTGGTTGGTGGGCTAGCCCAACCAACCAAGTTTAACCCTATCCATCTACGCCAACTTTACAAGGACTGGGGGTTGTTTAGACAGGCATATTCCAAGAATTGTGACCGGGGGATGGGGCTAGGCCCCATCCCTTACCTCTGCATGGATACACATACCACCAAACTTAAATATAATCGAAATTGATAAGGGGTAAGAAACAACGCGCAGGTGGGATGGCTATCCCATCCTGCCAAGTCACTAGCCCGGTGGAGAGGTCTCTGGTTCGAAACTTGTAGATTCCAACATTTTTTTGAAAATGAACTAGTTAATGCCTGGGTGCCATGTGGTAGCCCATGTTTGGGCCACGTGGCACCGCTCCATATGCCAACCTAATGCCATGTGTCAAACAAGTATATTCCCAGTTGTCACATCATCTACCCTGACAGCTAACTGTACCCTACCACATGTCGTCGTACGGACGTGCCATGTGTCACCCTTGCAGTGGTGACACGTGTCACTTCCCGGTTGGTCCACTTGTCCTGTCAGCATTCGTACGCTCAGCAAGACTACCAAATTTCACCTCCAGAAGCTACCAATTGTGTCTGCCACATCAGTTGTACAATCGTACGTCCTGTACAGTCAGATGCCACACAACACTGTACGGACTGTACAGTCATCATTTTTTGCTTGTTTGGTAAAACGAACAGATCACCATAACTTGAGTGTACGACATTCGTTTGAGCCCGTTCAAGTTGTGTTGGGTTCATATTGACGAGGCCTATGCACACGTCTGTTTTGAAGCCATTCTGAGAAATTTTATTTTTAGGCCTTTCTGAGCCCCATCAAGCTCCTGGATCCGATTCTAGATCATATACATCTCTAGAAATTGATTTTGGTGAGGGAAAATGAGTTTTTCCTTTAGAATCATGCATTAACATTCATAATCCATTGGCATTTCCAATGGATAATAAAAAACATATCAACATCTTTATTGGATATATGTTGGATTCTTTGCAAACTCAAGAGGTTGGTTATTATTCTCGTGTGATTTATTATGGAGTGGGTTAATAATTTATTTCATTTTCTAGCTCATAGACTCCCTGATAAATGTGCTACTTTTCTAGGATGATCTAGCTTGGATATCTTACCATTTCTAGTACTTGAATGATGTGTTGCAAGTCTCAAATCTCTCAATCCTTCTAGTTCTTTTTTAATTGTTTCCATGGTATTGTTAAGGAATGCTTGTTGATGAAACATTATTACATTGAACTACATGCATCTTCTCAAAGGTTTTTAAACTTTATTTCCTTCATTTCTTGAGCCCATGTTATTTTCTTACTTTTCATTTGTAATGACCTAAGCTAGATTAGTTTTTTGTATCATCAAACATATGGGAGAAGAATCTTCATGAATTTGAGAGAGTGGGAAAGAAATGGCTCTAGTTCAATCATTTTCCATCCTGGTGATCATAAGATTGATATCTCATATTGATTATTGAATGTTATTATTAACTTTTAAGCCTCTTTGATACCATTTTGTTTGTTTTTTATTTATTTTTTTAAACACATACAGGTCGTCGGTCTTCCGACTGTTGGATTACTAAGAGGGGGGGTGAATCAGTAATAGAGAAATTTAATCCTTTTTAACCATATAATCCAAGTGTTGTATCAGTGTAGCATTATCATCGAATAACTACAGATTAAATAAGCAATGAATAAATGAACAATCATACACATACACAGTACACCAGTGTTTTACGTAGAAACCCAAAGCGGGAGAAAATCACAAAATGTTTTTTTCTTATATGTCTTGAAGAATTACATTCATTGGAAGCGCCAACTTCCTTTGTTTTCTAGCTGCAACTGGAAGGAGGCTCCAACCCCCTTGTTTCTCAAGATACAACTTGAGGGAAGCTCCAACTCCCCTATTCTCTAGCTACAACCATAAGGAGGCTACAACCCCCTATGTTCTCCAGCTACAACCGGAAGGTGGCTACAACCACCTGTCCTTTCCCCGTCCAACCGCCCTAAAGTAGAAGCAGAATGATGGAACCATTGTCACACTATCACTATGAGATATACCGTTGTAAACCTGTATCAATAAACCTAAACCATGCATCAACCATGAATCAAATGTAATCAACCTGTACCATAAACAAGTGCATCAACCATGCACCAACATGTACGAAACAACCTGTAATCAACTTGTACCGTAAACAAGTGCATCAACCATGCACCAACATGTACCAAACAACCTGTAATCAACATGTACCATAAAAAAGTGAATCCAACCATGTACCAAGTATGTACCAATCATGTGTCAACTACTCATCAACTATGACTCATCAATATGTACCAAAATCATCAACTATACACCTCATGTATGTGCCAACTCATCAACTACTTGTCTCAATCATGTACCCAACATGTACCTTAACCAAAATCCCTCATCCATTTGATCATCCAAATATGATTTGTAACTCTGTAATAGACCTGATGTATATGATCACATACCTACAAACCTTCCTTAACTTTCACAACAAGATACTAGCATTTTCATCAAACTTTTCTTTAGTCTCACATGACTAGTTTCAGATTAGTCAACAACCCTAACTTGAAATAATCATAAATATGTACATGTAATGAATAAAGATCTGAAAATAGTACACAATGTCCTTGAGTTTGTTTTATGCAATTCCTCTAGGTGTCACTACTTGGAACCTCTCATAAAAGGATTTATAGCAATAATGGCATACCTTGTTGAATTCTGACTTATTCTAGAGAGCGACCTTGTAGAGCGTGCCCCGTACGGAATATTCGTTGAATGGATCTGAAAATATTACAAATAATAATAAAAAATATACTCTAACCAACACATTTGATCTTACTAAATTTGGATCTGTTATGAATAATTTATGACGTGTTTACCTGAAACACTTGTTTTAGATTAGTTTCAGGACTAGCCACAAACCATATTTTCCACGGAGTGTAACTCCAAAAATACAACGACCCACATGCTGAAATTTTTACCATAGATTATTAGATATGTTTCCTCAATGGCCTATCAATTTCATGGTCTGAATCATTCTAGAAAAAAAATTATTGTGAAAATGGTGAGATGACCTGTAAATAACATACCTTAGAAAGCATCATCAAAAGAATTTATCCTTCCTTGAATTCTGGCCTTCTTTTCATCACCTTCCCTCTGAAATCTGGCTTAAATATCATTTGGTTACCTTAGTCACCTATAGATATTCAATATTCTCAAGTGTTATGTAAAAAGAGAGAGTCTTGCCTCTTATTTATACTCTCCAAGTAGCTTCCTTAAAAGCATCTTCTAGGTCACTTTGCCCACTTTCCTTATTTTAGGGTTAACCCACTTCTAATTTCTTCATTAAATTTATTATTTAAATAATTTATTTTGTATTCACTTTGAATTATAGTACACTCATCTCTTCATTTTATTATTTACCTTCTAAAATCTATTAAACCACTTTGACTACTTTGACCTTCTGGGGCTTCTGGATGACATATGAGGGTCCTCCAACTTCATAAGGCCATAAATCTCAAACCGTGAAGAGCTATGTGACGTTCCACATACCACCAGAAATGGAATAACATGTATTATCCATATAGAATAGTATTACCTTCAAATATATCAAAAATCATACCATTATCCATCAAACAAATTTGGGTCCATTACCCAAACATGGGTTCTCCAAATTCTCATGGCCATCACTCTCTACAGTGAGGAGTTATGTGGCATTCCACATACCACTAGAAATGGAAGGACATGTACTATCCATATATAATAGTATTACCTTCAAATATATTAAAACTCGTACCATTATACATGAAACGACATTGGGTCCATTACCCAAACCTTTGTGCTACCGGAATTCGCTATCGGAATTTCTTCAAGGGTTGACATCAATGACAACCAACCTTAATCAACAATCTCCCCCTTTGGCATTGATGGGAACACTCTAATGCAATACTGAAATCATTTCATGCAATATTGAAGTCATATCACTCATGCTCCCCCTGGAACCATGCCTATGTCCTCTGCATCTCTATGACCATTTCTCCCCCTAGAATCATGCCTTTGTCCTCTGCATCTGATAAATCTCTCCCCCTTTGTCATCAATGGAAAAGGTATCTTTCCATCTGGGGCTTCTCTCCCTAATTGAACTGTCCTCTTTATGGTGCTTCCTCGTGTACATCTAAGACATATAAGATAAGCATTCAAAAGCATTGATTTTGGAGTAGAAATAACTCTGAGTCTCTAGAGAAGATACTCAAAGGCTTCCCGTGGAAGAGGTTTTGTAAATATGTATGCCACTTGTTATTTTTTTCCCACATACTCAACTCTGATGTTCTTTTCTGCAACCTTTTCCAGTAGAAAGTGATACTTGATTGGAATGTTCTTTTTCTTGGAGTGCATCATCGGGTTCTTTGAGATATTGATGGCACTTGTATTATCACAATATATTGGAATGGGCTCATCATACTCAACTTGTATATCTGTCAGAGTTTGTTTCATCCAAAGAACATCTGCACAACATGTTGTTGTTGCAATATACTTTGTATCGATTGTAGATAGATATATTGATGATTGTTTCTTGCTTAGCCATTATACTAAACACTCACCCAAGTAGAACATTGCTCCACTAGTGCTTCATTGGGAATCGATAAAACCTTCCCAATCTGCATCTATGTAGGCAATAATAGATAGATCCTTTCCTTTTGGATACCATAATCCAAACTCTTATGTTCCTTTGAGATATCTGAAAATCCTCTTCACTGCTAACACATGTGATTCCTTTGGTGCTGCTTGAAATCGTGCCACCTGTCCAACTGTCTGCATTACATCTGGTTTGGATGTTGTCACATATAGTAGGCTACCAATCATTGACTTGTATTGCCTCTAATATGTTGACTTTGAATCATCATCTTTGCTTAACTTGCAACTGGTTTTCATGGGAGTGATAACTGGTTTGCAATATTCCATTCCGAACCTTTTTAGCATTTCTCTTATATACCTGGTTTGAGAAATAAAAATTCCTTGGTTGCTTTGACGTATCTGAAGTCCCAGAAAGAAGGATAGTTCTCCAAGTAATGACATTTCAAATTCATTATGCATATCCTTTGCAAATTTCTGGCTTAACATGTCATCATCACTACAAAAAATAATATCATCAACATAAACTTCAATTAATAAAATACTATCTTGACTTACCTTGATGTAGAGGTTGTTGTTTGCACTTCATTTTCTGAACCCAACTGTTGTAGATATTTATCCATCCTAGAGTAACATGCTCTAGGAGCCTGTTTTAGACCATACAAGGCCTTCTTTAATTTACACACATAAACTGCGTTCTCTGAAAACTGAAATCCTTCTAGTTGTTCAATGTAGACTTCTTCTTCAAGTTCCCCATTCAGAAAAGATGATTTTATGTCCATCTGATACACTTTAATATTTTTGGAGCATGCATAAACTAAAAGCAATTGGATTTCTTCCATTCTGGCAACTGGGGCAAATGTCTCTTCAAAGTCGATTCCTTCAACCTATGCATATCATTTACATACCAATCTACCTTTGTTCCTTGTAACCTGTCCATATTCATTCAATTTATTCATGTATACCCACTTTGTGTCGATCACATTCTTATCCTTTGGTCTTGGAACCAATTCCCAAGTGTCATTTTTCTCTATTTGATCCAATTCTTCATCTGTGGCCTTGTTCCAAAATTCATCCTTGTTGGCCTCTTCAAAATAGGTTGGTTCAATTGTAGATGTGAGTGCTAGGTGTGTTTGTTCTGGTGAACAGATTATTCTTCTAGTCTCAACTCCTGCATCTTTGTTTCCGATAATTTGATCTGGAGGATGATTCTTCTGTACTCATCTACTAGGTTTTTTTGGAGTTACTTGTTGAACTTGCTCTTTTGTTTCTATCAGATTCTCTTCGTCTTCCCCTTATTTTTCATCTTTTGTTTCTTCTTCGTAAAGTTGTTCCATTGATTCATTTTCTTCTTCCTTTAATTCGTGTCTACCTGTTTCATCAATTGTTACATTGATTCTTTCCACCACTTTGTTCAATATCAGGTTGTAACACTTGTATGATTTTCTTGTACTTGAGTAACCAAAAAGTACTCCTTTGTCCACACGAGAGTCAAATTTTCCCATTCTGCCATCTTCTCTTTTGATGCAGCATTTGCTTCCAAAAACTCTGAAGTGCTTTACATTTGTTGGTCTTCCTTTCCATAGCTCATAAGGAATTTTTCCAGTGTTGTTTTTGAGCATTACTCTATTTTGAATGTGAATTGTTGTATGCACTTCTTGTGTCCAAAAAATATCTGTCAATTTTGAATCCATTAGCATTGTTCGAGCCATTTTTTGTACTGTCATGTTCTTTCTTTCAACAACTCCATTCTATTGAGGTGTCCTAGAACCGTAGAATTTCTTTTTTATTCCATGATTGTTGCAGTAGTCCATAAATTCCTTTGAAGTGAACTCTCCTCCATTATCAGATCTCAAACATTTGATTTTTGAATCCATTTCATTTTCAACCATTTCCTTGTAGATCTTGAAGTTTTCAAAATCTTCTGACTTATTCTCGAGAAAGAAAATTACGGTCAATTTTGTATAATCATCAACTAATAACATAAAGTATTTCTCACCTTTTAAGCCATTTGTTGTAGTTGGTCCAACTAGATCAATATGCACAATTTCCAGTGATCTTGTCATTGAATATTCTTTTGATTTGAACCTGGTCTTTGTTTGCTTTCCTTGTTGACAATGCTTACATAAAGTGTTGGTTGGTTTCATGATCTAGGGCATTTCTCTGACTACTTATATTTTTTTTACTTTGACAAGGTTATCAAAATGTATGTGACCCATTATTTTGTGCCATATCCAACTTTCAGCTTCCTTTCCTAGACAACACTTTTCATTTCCAATTTCACTTAACACATATATGTTGCTTGAAGTTCTCGCGGCTATAGCAATCAATTTTCCTGAACCTTCTTTTCTTATCTTGTACTTTTGTGAATCGAAAGTAACTTTATGAACTTGGTCACACATTTTACTCACACTTAGAATATTATGTTTCATATCTTCTACTAGTAGAACATTTTCTGCCTTTGTATTCTTGTTCCCAATTCTGACTGTGCCTTTTCCAATGATTTTGGTTGAATCATCATTTTCGAAGGAGATTGATCCATCTCTTTCATTTCGTAATGCAAGAAACCTATCTCTATCACCTGTCATGTGCTTTGAACACCCACTCTCAACATACCAACCATGTTTATTATGCTTATCTTGTAGAGCGAGTGTGCATTCTTCATTGTTATATTTATCATGCTTTCTTATCCATGTCATTTTTTGTGGTTCCTGTCTGTGACTATTGTTATTCTGTTGCGGTTCTCTAGGAGGGACTTTCATTCTGCAATCTTTGGCCATGTGTCCAAAATTGTTACATTTGTAACATTCCACTTCAGTGCTCAAATATTCAAACCTGTTGTAACTTCTTCTTTGTGTTTCACTAGCCCTTCCTGGATAACCCCTTTGTGTATGAATTTTAAAGTTGTTTTTGTTCCTGTTGTTAGCTCTGCAATACACAGTTTTATGTCCAAAATTATTACATGCATAACATAAAACAAAAAAGATGGTTTGATACATGGGAGTTGAAGATCTTCTGAAAGGAGGTACTCTTATGAATTATTCTTCTTCTTGAGGCTTATCTGTCGATTGTTGATTCTGAAATCTGAATCTTCTCGGTGGAGGAGTGTCCCTGTAATCTTCCTTGTAGATCTTCCTATCCCCCTTGATTGTTTCTGCAAAGTTTTTTGGATATGTTTCTTGCTTTGTTGTTTTGGAGCTTGATCCTTTTTCTGTCTGATTGTATCCAAGTCTGAACTTGTCATGATGAGATTTTTGACTTTTGATAATGACATCCAAAACTTTTGAGTTGTTCTGCATATTTTTATTTTGAAGATCCTTTCTTAATGTGACAATCTTTGCTTCCAAATTTCCAATAATATTGTCTTTTTTATCTAGTTGTTCTTTGAGTGCTTCTTCAATTCTTTTATCTTCTTCTATTTGAACCTTCAAATTTGTGATCATTTGTTCTAGTTTTTTAGTGTCTTCTTTGTTGTCTAGTTCTGCTTGTAGTTTCTTGTTTTTCTTGTTTTCTCTTCTGATAACTTCTATGGCACACATTAATTCCTCTCGGTAGTCAACTTCTGCCTCTTCAATTTCTTCTTCGACTTATTCATATTCTTCTTCGGCTTCTTCATATTATTCTTCGGAGTCTTCTTTATAAGAATCTTCTACTCTCATGAATAGAACTCTTTATGTCTCACTGTCACTGACTTCATCTTCATCTGATGATGATATGTCTTCTTTGGTTCATAAGTTTTTCTTGAAAACTTTCTTTGTGGTTCTTTTGTCTTTATATGTTTGTTTGACTTTTGAGTAACCTTCATCATTTCTATTTTTATTATAAGGACATTTGTTAGCAAAATGACAAATACCATCACAATTAAAACAAATTAAAGGAAGCTTACCTCTATACCTACCATCGGTTCCCTTGTTCAGTCTTTTGACAAAGTTGGCCACTTCTTCATCATTTTCTGAGACATCATTGTTGCTGCTATGTTCTTCTTTTTTCCTTCCATTTTGCTTTGACTTTTTGGATGCTTTGAAGGCTGCTTCTTTTATATATGGATTTTCCTGTTCAATTCTCATTTCATATGTTGTGAATATTACATGTAATTTGTCCATGCTTATTGAGTTTAGATCTGGTCTTTCTTCTAGTGCTGATATCTTAGGGTCAAATCTCATAGGAAGAGATCTTAGTACTTTTTGAACAATTACAGATTCTTTGATTTCTTATCCCAATCCTATGATTTCATTTATTGTTTCATCTACTCGTAAAAAGTAAGCTGTAATATTCTCATCTTCCTTCATCTTAAGTTGTTCGAACTGACCTCTGTAAGTTTGAAGCTTTGTTGCTTTGACTTTTGAATCTCCTTCATAAATATTTTGAAGTTTGTCCCAAATATCTTTAGCGGATTTACAATGTGATACTTTGGTGAATACCCTTTCACTAAGATCATTCAGAAGTGCATTTTTGGCTTTGGAATTATTCTGACCGAGTTTCACTCCTTTGTCATTTGTTGGCGGAACTGTTGGTGTTGTGTATCCATCTAGAATTGATTGCCAAATTGAAAATCCCTGTGCATGTTTATATTTTTTCATCCTTATGCTCCAAAATGCATACTTTTGTCCATTGAACTGTGGAATTCCATTTTTATACAAGTTGTTTCTCTCCATGATCTACCTTTCAGTGGTTAAATTGATTTCTGAAGGAACCTGCTCTGATACCAATTGTTGGATTATTGAGAGGGGGGGTGAATCAGTAATAGAGAAATTTAATCATTTTTAACCATATAATCCAAGTGTTATATCAATGTAGCATTATCATCCAATAA
>ML776713.1:890993-923619 GCA_009831015.1 Picea engelmannii | reverse complement strand
ATATATATATATATATATATATATATATATATATATATATATATATGTTATACATTGTAATGTCTTTGTTGGCATAGGAAGCATAAGGAATGGTTCCACTAGCCTAAATTGGTTCCCATAGGCTAAGTCGAAAAAGTTACCTAGGAAAATCAACTTTTGCCTAGGAAATGACTTTATAAAGTGAAAAAGGTAAAAAGGGGGCATAGGTCTTAGGCAAAATAAAGTCACTTAAAAATTATAAAGTGTGCAAGCATAAAGTGACTTTAAAAGAAAATTAAAAAGTAAAGTGAGCGAGAAATAACTCAATGAAGAAATAAAAGAGGGGAAAAGAGGAGGCACCCCTCATTCTCACATTTTCTCATTGAGAAAATAGATTTGGAGAGCTCTTGGAGAGTTTCCTAGGGTTTTCTTTGAAACTCTTGCTTTTATATCTGGTTTCAGTGTTGCAATGATACACCCTAGTCAGATTCGAGGATGGGATCATCTAAGATTTCATCATTGGACTTATTGCTACCTAGTTTCATCTCCTTACAGTCGATTTCTTGAGTTGGTGGCTGAATTTCCTTGTGTGGCAGATGAGTTGGGAAACATAGGGGTTGATTTGCTTCAAGGAGGCTAGAATCCCTGCGTGGAGACTGAATATCCTCATCCTGGGCACATTCTACAATATTTGGGTGAATATTCTTTTGGGAGGACAGAGTTATAGTGTGGGAAGTGCGCCCCCTTTGTGGTTGTTGATACCTCTTTAAATCTGAGCGAGTTTGTTGTTGAACTGAACCACATCATTCCTGGGTGTGTCCTCCTTTGTATGGGTGCAGCATCTGCATATTGGTGGGGCAATTTAGGAGTGGAAGCCTGTGTGTATCAGCGCATGCTCATAATCTCTATTGGGTGGCGCCTTACCTCAAATTTGGGTGCATCTATACACAGAAAATATTGCTCCTAATTGAAGACTGGTATTTATCTCAAGGTTGGGTGCATTTACTCGCATTTCTGAGTGTAGAAACTTTTTTTTATCATTGGGGGTTTATGCCTTAGCTGGGACGTCCACCAACAGTTATTTTGGGCGCTTTTTATGGTGGTTTCTCCCTTCATTTGTTGCGGTGAATATTTATATCTGAAGTTTTCCTTAGAGAGGTTGAACCTCTACTCCATGGTGTCTATTATATGCTGAGAAAATCTCCTCTCTAGGTTCTATCTAGCTATCACAATCTATTATATTGATTTTTTGAGGTTATAAACTAGATTATCATTAGAAACTTGCTTATGTAATTTTTGGGACAGTTATGTGTGATCCTCTTGATTAATAAATAAAACAGCAGCAACTATTTCTATTACTTTTTCTTTACAGTAGCATATTCAGTGATTTTCTTTGTGGGAAATTACACATGAAAAATTAAGAGATCTCTCCATCGTAAAATCTATAATAAAATTGCACCTACAGCAGTTGATATACAAACTGTTTGATGAAACAACACAGTGACAACTCATCTTAAAACTCAGAAAAATTACCTCAACCTCTAGAGAATAACGAAGTGGGAATATTACAGTGGTATCAGAGCATGTTCCTCTGCAGTTGTGGGCTCTAAGGGGCATTTATAATCAGATTTATGAGACCATAAGACGAGAATAACATTCCTACCGAAGACGTAGGGGGAGAACCCCAGATCCCCTTGGGTGGGAAGAACAAGAAGTGGTTAGAGAAGAAGGTACGGGAGAGGCAGCACCATATATCACACCTAGAGGCAAAGAAACTATGGGGGAAGAAGATGATACCAGGATCAACAGTCTGTTCAATATTTTGAATGATTTGGCCAAGGGTCAAAAGGCCATGATGGACCTTATGGGGCAGCTAGCTAAGAATTCGTTGGAGGGCCAAACGAAGCAGAATAATAATGGTGATGGGGGTTCAAACAATGGAGAGGGTCGCCACTCATGCATGACCCTGCAGAGCCACCCCCACTTGTACACCAAATCCCCTAGCCCCACTATGCCTCATTTTTTGTGGAATGAGGTTGTGGGTCCATTGATGCAGGTTGATGAGGATGAGCCCTATAGGGCATATTTAGAGGAGTACAGGAGACTAGGAGATGATTTCCACTTAGCCGTGTCCTTCGCGGAGTTCTGCAATATGAAGAGCAGAAACCGATCGAGAGGGCCCATGAGGGCCATGACACAAAATTTTGAGTTGCAACGTACCATTGGGAAAGTCATTATTCCCAACTTTGAATGGGGATCTAAATGATCTCCTAGTTCATGGGTGCAGAAGCTCAACACTTACTTCCAGTTGCACCAAATGACAGAGACAGATGTCATTAAGTTGGCCACCTTGCACTTGGATGGCGAGGCCCGTGACTGGTGGTACCATGGGTTAGTCACCTTGGGAAATGTCAGGGTTACCTCCTACCTGGACTTCACACAGAGACTCATCGAGATATTTGACAGGAAGTACCTTGAGCTTCACTTTAGAGAGTTGGCTCAGCTCAAACAGACAGGTAGCCCAAAGGCTTATATATCTAAGTTTCATAGGGTTGATGTGATGGTGTCAGACATTTCAGAGGGTTGTTTGGTGTTGTTGTTTGTTGAGGGGATAATGGATCCTCTACGAGGATAAGGTCAAGGCCTGCAAGCCTACCTCTTTACAGGATGCAGTCAGCAGAGCTCGGGACATGCAGGATGCAGTACCTATGATCCGGATTATTTTCGACACGAAATGAGAGCGGAGATATAATAATGAAATCCACAGAGATATCTCATATATTAAATAATATAACAGAAATGTATCAGAGATGCAACCATAAACAAAAATATACAATAATACATGATTTATATTAATGAAAGAAATGTATAGAGACTGTAAAAATACAAAGTGAAAGACTCGCTAGAATGGTGGCATCTTATCTCTCAGAAGAGATGTGACGGCTACTTGCATTCACAAGAAGATGATTACAATGAGGCTTTGAAGGCCTTTTTACAATAAACGAGAATGCCAAAAGTCCTAGACATCCAAAAACCTAACCCTAGGAGATGAAGCACCAAAAGTCATCTGGGCCCCGTTCGGGTAAGTTAGTGCATCAACTTCCCGGGGTCGTAACTTTTGCATATGATCTCTATTTTAGGCGTGTGATAGCCCATTGGAAAKGTATTGTCGAGGAGATTCATTTTTGGGGATCAATCATTCCTTTGCCTATAATTGAGAACCTCGATCCCGAAAAACCTTCATTTGGGCCCTCAAAATGGCCTCGGAAGTCAAAACTGCTAAAAATAGTAAATTGCCAGAAAACTRTTTTGAGCCAGTTGGAAAAGGTGGATGGCCACCGATATCCACCTGGATCAACCTAAAAKTTGGTTTCTGCCCAAACCCACTTTTACCACGRAGACTAAGGAAATCAAACCAACTCAAAGAGATTGGGCCAGCAAGTGCAAACTGGATGAAGACGAGAATAACATTCCTACCGAAGATGTAGGGGGAGAACCCCAGATCCCCTTGGGTGGGAAGAACAAGAAGTGGTTAGAGAAGAAGGGACAGGAGAGGCAGCACCATCTATCACACCTAGAGGCAAAGCAACTATGGGGGAAGAAGATGATACCAGGATCAACAGTCTGTTCAATATTTTGAATGATTTGGCCAAGGGTCAAAAGGCCATGATGGACCTTATGGGGCAGTTAGCTAAGAATTCGTTGGAGGGCCAAACGAAGCAGAATCATAATGGTGATGGGGTTTCAAACAATGGAGAGGGTAGCCACTCATGCACGACCCTGCAGAGCCACCCCCACTTGTACACCAAATCCCCTAGACCCACTATGCCTCAATTTTTGTGGAATGAGCTTGCGGGTCCATTGATGCAGGTTGATCAGGATGATCCCTATAGGGCATATTTAGAGGAGTACAAGAGACTAGGAGATGATTTCCACTTAGCCATGTCCTTCGCGGAGTTCTACAATATGAAGAGCAGAAACCGATCGAGAGGGCCCATGAGGGCCATGACACAAAATTTTGAGTTGCAGCGTACCATTGGGAAATTCACTATTCCCAACGTTGACGGGGGATCTAAATGATCTGCTAGTTCATGGGTGCAAAAGCTCGACACTTACTTCCAGTTGCACCAAATGACAGAGACAGATGTTATTAAGTTGGCCACCTTGCACTTGGATGGCGAGGCCCGTGACTGGTGGTACCATGGGTTAGTCACCTTGGGAAATGTCAGGGTTACCTCCTACCTGGACTTCACACAGAGGCTCATCGAGATATTTGACAAGAATTACCTTGAGCTTCACTTCAGAGAGTTGGCTCAGCTCAAACAAATAGGTAGCCCAGAGGCCTATATATCTAAGTTTCATAGGGTTGATGTGATGGTGTCAGACATTAAAGAGGATTGTTTGGTGTTGTTTTTTGTTGAGGGGATAATGGATCCTCTACGAGGATAAGTTCAAGGCCTACAAGCCTACCTCTTTACAGGATGCAGTCAGCAGATCTCGGGACATGCAGTATGTAGTACCTATGATCCGGATTATTTTCGACACGAAATGAGAGAAGAGATATAATAATGAAATCCACAAAGATATCGCATATATTCAATAATATAATAGAAATGTATCAGAGATGAAACCATAAACATAGATATACAATAATACATGATTTCTATTAATGAAAGAAATGTACAGAGACTGTAAAAATACAGAGTGAAAGACTCGCTAGAACGGTGGCAGCTTATCTCTGAGAAGAGATGTGATGGCTACTTGCATTCACAAGAAGATGATTACAATGAGGCTTTGAAGGCCTTTTTACAATAAACGAGAATGAAAAAAGTCCTAGACATCCAAAAACCTAACCCTAGGAGGTGAAGCACCAAAAGTCATGTGGGCCCCGTTGGGGTAAGTTAGTGCATCAAATTCCTGGGGTCGTAACTTTTGCATATGATCTCTATTTTAGGTGTGTGATAGCCCGTTGGAAAGGTATTGTCGAGGAGATTCATTTTTGGGGATTAATCATTCCTTTGCCTATAATTGAGAACCTCGATCCCGAAAAACCTTCATTTGGGCCCTTAAAATGGCCTCGGAAGTCAAAACTGCTAAAAATAGTAAATTGCCAAAAAATTGTTTTGAGCCAGTTGGAAAAGGTGGGTGGCCACCGATATCCACCTGGATCAACCTAAAAGTTGGTTTCTTCCCAAACCCACTTTTACCATGGAGACTAAGGAAATCAAACCAACTCAGAGAGATTGGGCCAGCAAGCGCAAACTGGATGAAGACGAGAATAACATTCCTACCGAAGACGTAGGGGGAGAACCCCAGATCCCCTTGGGTGGGAAGAACAAGAAGTGGTTAGAGAAGAAGGGACATGAGATGCAGCACCATCTATCACACCTAGAGGCAAAGAAACTATGGGGGAAGAGGATGATACCAGGATCAACAGTCTGTTCAATATTTTGAATGATTTGGCCAAGGGTCAAAAGGCCATGATGGACCTTATGGGGCAGCTAGCTAAGAATTTGTTGGAGGGACAAACGAAGAAGAATCATAATGGTGATGGGGGTTCAAACAATGGAGAGGGTAGCCACTCATGCACGACCCTGCAGAGCCACCCCCACTTGTACACCAAATCCCCTAGACCCACTATGCCTCAATTTTTATGGAATGAGGTTGTGGGTCCATTGATGCAGGTTGATCAGGATGAGCCCTATAGGGAATATTTAGAGGAGTACAAGAGACTAGGAGATTATTTCCACTTAACCATGTCCTTCACGGAGTTCTTCAATATGAAGAGAAGAAACCGATCGAGAGGGCCCATGAGGGACATGACACATAATTTTGAGTTGCAGCGTACCATTGGGAAAGTCATTATTCCCAACTTTGACGGGGGATCTAAATGATCCACTAGTTCATGGGTGCAGAAGCTCGACACTTACTTCCAGTTGCACCAAATGACAGAGACAGATGTCATTAAGTTGGCCACCTTGCACTTGGATGGCGAGGCCCATGACTAGTGGTACCATGGGTTAGTCACCTTGGGAAATGTCAGGGTTACCTCCTACCTAGACTTCACACAGATACTCATCGAGATATTTGACAGGAAGTACCTTGAGCTTCACTTCAGAGAGTTTGCTTAGCTCAAACAGACAGGTAGCCCAGAGGCCTATATATCTAAGTTTCATAGGGTTGATGTGATGGTGTCAGACATTCCAGATGGTTGTTTGGTGTTGTTGTTTGTTGAGGGGATAATGGAGCCTCTATGAGGATAATTTCAAGGCCTACAAGCCTACCTCTTTACAGGATGCAGTCAGCAGAGCTCGGGACATGCAGGACGCAGTACCTATGATCCAGATTATTTTCGACACGAAATGAGAGCGGAGATATAATAATGAAATCCACAGAGATATCGCATATATTCAATAATATAACATAAGTGTATCATAGATGCAACCATAAACATAGATATACAATAATACATGATTTCTATTAATGAAATAAATGTACAGAGACTATAAAAATACAGAGTGAAAGACTCACTAGAATGGTGGCAGCTTATCTCTGAGAAGAGATGTGACGGCTACTTGAATTCACAAGAAGATTATTACAATGAGGCTTTTAAGGCATTTTTACAATAAATGAGAATGCCAAAATTCCTATATATCCAAAAACCTAACCCTAGGAGATGAAGCGCCAAAAGTCATGTGGGCCCCGTTCGGGTAAGTTAGTGCATCAACTTCCCGGGGTCGTAACTTTTGCATATGATCTCTATTTTAGGCGTGTGATAGCCCGTTGGAAAGGTATTGTTGAGGAGATTCATTTTTGGGGCTCAATCATTCCTTTGCCTATAATTGAGAATCTCGATCCCGAAAAACCTTCATTTGGGCCCTCAAAATGGCCTTGGAAGTCAAAACTGCTAAAAATAGTAAATTGCCAAAAAATTGTTTTGAGCCAGTTGGAAAAGGTGGGTGGCCACCGATATCCACCTGGATCAACATAAAAGTTGGTTTATTCCCAAACCCACTTTTACCCCGGAGACTAAGGAAATCAAACCAACTCAGAGAGATTGGGCCAGCAAGCACAAACTGGATGAAGAGACCAGGAGAGAATTGAGAAAAAATAAATTGCGTTTCAGCTGTCAGGAGTCATGGGCACCAGGGCACAGATGCGCCAGGAAGGACAGAATGGGAAAGGCCCATTACATTGAGGTATACTCTGACAGTGACAGTGATGAGGATGAGGAGGTGGAGCAAGCACAGGACCCGGGACATCTAGCATCAGGAGAGGAATATTCACAGGTTGGGGATAAGGACCAAGTCATGGCTTCAATGTCAGGATTTTCGAGGTATCATACCTTTAGGGTCAAAGGTATCCTACAGGGGCACAAGGTGAAAATATTGATCGATGGGGGAGCATCCCATAACTTCATTGACGGTAACATGGTCGAAAGGATAGGAATTCTGACAGAGGAATTATATGGGTTCACAGTAGTCATACTAGAAGGCCACCAGATGAGTTGCACCAAGTGGATTCCCAAGCTCACAATAACCATGGGAAACTACTCAATGATAAATGATTTCTTTGTGGTGGACATACCAGACACTAATGAAGTGGTGTGTATTCAATTGATTTACTCTATTGGGAGATACACTACTGATCAGAGGACCATGGAGATGGAGTTCACAGGCCCAGATGGAAAGAAAATGGTCCTATGAGCCATGCACCAGTACCCATGAATATTGTGTCATTGCACAGCATGGAGGCGGTTATGAGGCATGGTGATATAGAGTGGGTTGTAGAGTGTTTTATTTCTAACAGAGAGCCACTTGACCGTCTGCAGCAGCTTCCAAAGGACTTACGGGTACTACTCCGCAAACATCGTAAAGTATTTAGTGACATTCCTCCTAGCATTCCACCTAATAGAGGTTTTGAGAATATCATAGAGCTAGAAGAGGGGGTCCAAGAAGTTATCACAAACCCCTATCGGCACCCTAAAGTTTACATGGACGAGATTGAAAAAAACATTAAAGAATTGTTGAAAATGGGTCACATATGCCCTAGTTCCAGCCCATTTTCCTCTTTTGTTGTCTTAGTCAAGAAGAAGGATTGTACTCTATGGATGTGTATTGACTACAAGGCCCTAAACAAGAAGACAATCAAGAATCGGTACCCCATATCCAAGATCGTTGAATTAATGGATGAGCTCAGGGGAGCCAATTTTTTCTCGAAGATTGATCTTTGATGAGGATATCATCATATCAAGGTACGAGAGCAGTACGTACCTAAAATAGCCTTTAGATGCCACTATGGGCATTATGAGTTTCTGTTCATGCCATTTGGGCTAACTAACGCCCCTTCCAGTTTCCAGTCATGCATGAATCATGTGTTCAATAAGCATCTGAGGAAGTTCTTATTGGTCTTCTTTAACGAGATCCTCATATACAGCAAAACATAGGAATACCATCTGCGACACCTAGATGAAGTACTTAGTATTATAGAGAGTCAGCAGTTGTATGAGAAGGAATCCAAGTGTGAATTTAGTATGACATAGATGCTCTACCTGGGGCATGTGATTGGGGAGAATGGGGTACAGGTGCACCAAGAAAAGATCAGGGTGATCATTGAGTGGCCAACTCCTAGGAATGTGATAGAATTGAAGAGCTTCCTTGGTCTTTGCACTTATTACAAGAAATTTGTTATGGGATTCTCACAGTTGACAGTGCCACTGACCAATCTCACCAAAAAGGGGGCTTTCATTTGGATAGAGGAGGCCCAAGATATATTCGATAAAATGAAGCAGGTGATGAGTTCATGCATTGTTTTATCACTCCCAGATTTCACTCAGCCCTTTGTCTTGGAGTGTGATGCTTCGAGAATTGGGATCAGATATGTATTGATGCAAAACGGTCACCCCATAGTGTTTGAGAGCCGCAAAATCTAAGACTATGAGCGTCATTACTCCATATATGACAAATAGATGTTGGCCATATTGCATGCTTTGACCAAATTCTGGCAGTACCTAGTGGGGAACAAGTTCAAGGTAAAGACCAATCATAATAGCTTGAGGTTTCTCATGGAGCAAAAGGAGTTGAGAGAGCGGCAACAAAAATGGATCAGTAAAATCTAAACCTATGATTTTGAAATTGAGTATGTGAAAGGCAAAAATAATGTTCTTGTTGGCACCCTGTCGAGGATACCCACTCTCTCTCTCATGGAGATTTCAGTGGAATGGAAGGCACTTCTATTGGTAGAATACTCCAAAAATAGGTTTTCTTGTGAGATACTTAATGGTTAGGTCTCCGATGACAAGTACAAGGTTATTGACGACATCATATATTATAAGGATCAGATCTATTTAGTACCAGAATCTCAGTTGAAAGACAAAATTATGCATGCAGTGCATACTTCTCCTTTGGCAGGTCATCCAGGATACCTTAAGACTTATAGACAAATTCGGGAGAGGTTTGCTTGGAAGGGTCTCAATACTGATGTATTGAATTTTGTACGGGAATTCCACATCTGTCACCAAAACAAGGTGGAACATACCCTCCCAGACGAATTGTTCCAACCGCTTCCCATTCCTGAACAAAAATGGGAAAGAATTTCAATGGATTTCATCACAGAGTTGCCTCTGGTTCAGGGGAAAGATTGTATCTACATGGTGGTTGACAAGCTTACTAAATTCGCCCATTTCTTCGCCATATTGTCGAAATAATATGCAGCACAAGTAGTGGAATTGTTCTTCAGAGAGATATTTCGGCTGCATGGACTACCCAAGACAATTGTCATCGATCGAGACACCAAATTCATGGGGGATTTCTGGCAGGAGTTGTTTAGACTCATAGGGACAGAATTAACGCCCAGCACTAGTTATCACCCTCAAAATGATGGGCAAACATAAACTGTGAACAAATGGCTCGAGGGGTATTTGAGAAATTATGTATTGGGGCAACAAAAGGCGTGAATAAAATGGTTGCACTTGGGTGAGCATTGCTATAACACCACTTATCACATGTCAATCGGGATGACACCTTTCAAAGCTTTGTATGGTTATGACACCACCACCTTTGTGGATCGAGCATTTGGGGACAGTCGGGCACCCAAAGCCAAAGATTGGATTCATGAGAGTCAGGACATCTTGCGAAATCTCAAAGATAACCTGCAAATGGCACAGAATCAATAGAATATGTATGTCGACTAGCATAGATTGGAGTGCAGTTTCGAGGTGGGAGACTTGGTATACCTCCGCTTGCAGCCATACAGGCAATCATCCTTGAAAATGAAAGGGGCATAGAAATTGAAGCCACAATTCTATGGTCCCTACAGGATTTCGAGGTGAGTGGGGGAGGTATCTTATGAGCTAGAGCTTCCAGAGGGATGTAAGATACACAATTTCTTTCATGTTTCATGCCTCAAGAAGGTAGTGGGACAGTATGTTTTCATTTCTACAGAGTTTCCATCATTGGATGAGGAGGGGAAGTCAATTCTAATTCTGGAGGAGGTGTTGGAGACCATAGAACGGAAATTAAGGAACATGAGCATTAAAGAGTACCTTATAATATGGAAAAAACTACATATCGAGGACATTACTTGGGAAGGAGAGAAGATATTGAATCATCCTTGATTACAGTTGCTTGAGGACAAGTAATCTCAGGCGGGGAGGACTACAATGTCTCTGTTGGCCTAGGAAGCATAAGGAATGGTTATGCTAGCCTAAATTGGTTCCCATAGGCTAAGTCAGAAAAGTTACCTAGGGAACTCAAATTTTTCCTAGGAAATGACTTTATAAAGTGAAAAAGGTAAAAAGAGGGACATGGGTCTTAGGAAAAATAAAGTCACTTAAAAATTATAAAGTGTGCAAGCATAAAGTGACTTTAAAAGAAAATTAAAAAGTAAAGTGAGTGGGAAATAACTCAATGAAGAAATAAAAGAGGGGAAAATAGGAGGTGCCCCTCCTTCTTGCATTTGCTCATTGAGAAAATATATTTAGAGAGCTCTTGGAAAGTTTCCCAGGGTTTTCTTGGAAACCCTTGCTTTTATCTCTGGTTTCGGTGTTGCAATGATACATCCTAGTCAGATTCGAGGACAGGATCATCTCAGATTTCGTCATTGGACTTATTTCTACCTAGTTTCATTTCCTTGCAGTCGATTTCTTGAGTTGGTGGTCAAATTTCCTTGTGTGGCGACTGAGTTGGGAAACATAGGGGTTGATTTACTTCAAGGAGGCTAGAATCCCTACATGGAGACTGAATATCCTCATCCTGGGCGCATTCTACAATAGTTGGGCTAATATTCTTGTGGGAGGACAGAGTTATAGTGTGGGAAGTGTGCCCCCTTAGTGGATGTTGATACCTCTTTAAATTTGGGCGAGTTTGTTGCTGAAATGAACCACATCATTCATGGGTGTGTCCTCCTTCGTCTAGGCGCAGCATCTGCATATTGGAGGGGTGATTTGGGAGTGGGAGCATGTGTATATCAAGGCAGGCCCATAATCTTTATTAAGTGGCGCCTTACCTCAAATATGGGTGCATCTATACACAGAAAATATTGTTGCTAATTGAAGATTGATATTTATCTCAAAACTGGGTGCATTTACTCATATTTCTGAGTGTGGAAACTTGTTGTTATCATCGGGGGTTTATGCCTTGGCTGGGACGTGCACCAACGGTTATTCTGGGCACTTTCTATGGTGGTTTCTCCCTTCATTTGTTGTGGTGATTATTTATATATGAAGTGTTCCTTAGAGAGGTTGAACCTTTACTCCATGGTGTTTATTATACGCTAAGAAAATCTCCTCTCAAGGTTCTATCTAGATATCACAGTCTATTATATTGATTATCATTAGAAACTTTCTTATGTAATTATTGGGACAGTTATGTGTTATCCTCTTGATTAATAAATAAAATAGCAGCAACTATTTCTATTACTTTTTCTTTGCAGTAGCATATTCAGTGATTGTCTTTGTGGGAAATTACACATGAACAATTAAGAGATCTCTCCATTGTAAAATATATAAGAAAATTGCACCTACAACACCTAAAATACAAACTGTTTGACTAAACAACACAGTGACAACTCATCTTAAAACTTAGAAAAAATACCTCAAACTCTAGAGAATAACAATGTGGGAATATTACATACATATAACATATATATGTTATATATAACAAGTAATGGCCCATAATAATGTCAGTGTGAGTTTTTATTTAGCATTATTAGGGTTATTAGGGTTAGGGATTTGGGATTATAGGTTAAAGCATAAGGATTTTGGGGTAAAATGATCACGATGAGGAGGAAGATCAGGATGATGCAAGGTAATGGAATATCTTAGTCTGCCAACAATGAAAGGCCCAATTGTAGAATTCTTATCTACAATTGTATAATGAGACAATCATGTAGTTCAACCAATTATGAATTCATAAATGGAATTCAACACTTATTCATTAATGGGTTCATATACTATTCACCTCATCACAAAACGAGATTGCAAGCTAGGATATTGGCATCCTTGACTAGAAGACATAGTCATTGGTCCAACATTGTACTTGGAGGCAACAATAGTGGATGTGACTATAGTGGGTATAGTGGCAGGTGAAGGTGAAACAACACCACCATGTGCAAGTGCATTAGATAGGTCGGGTACTCTAGCCAATGGCTACAATCACGAAGTGTTGAAATAGTTTATAGATACATGATTTTATGCTCCAATATGAATAACATACACGTGTGCATCTTGTAAATTTTAGAAACAAATATGGATGTGAATAGCTTAGATTCATTATTGGAAGATGGTCCCATAGTATATGCACCAATAATAGAGTGTACCATAGTGGCCTCACTCAAACTAATGGTGGGTATAGTGATAGGCTAAGGGTTAAAAACAACACTAAAAAATATTGGTACATTAGGCATCTGAATCTGTGGTGCAGCATGGGCATGGAAGACCCTTTCCATTGGCTACAATCATCAGTTTTTGAACTAGTTAGATGGATGATTTAATGATAACATTATCAACATACACATGTATCTTAAACATTTTAACCACTTGTAAAATACCTATGAGTAGGGCATGTTGATAGGGACTAAAATACCAAAATTGGCATAGGCATGTGATCTATTTAGTGGTTACCTCTATGTGATATGTTTCCATCAAACTTGTGGCAACAATGGTTGCATCAACCATCCTTTTGAGATCCAAGATATTCATATCATAATTAACGATATTCATATGCACAATGAATCAATTAAATCAACAACAATGAATAGGGTATATGTTATTGATTATTTCTTTGTGCACTATCCATGACCACACTTACACTTCAACTGCTTTGTAGTAGTGACCCATGTTTCTACGATAGGGTGAGTATCCCATAGTAGGAGGGGAATTCAAAACATCCACACACACACACACACCATAAGAGGAAAACAATGTGAAAAAAATTACTTAACTAATTATAAATTCAACAAAATTAAAACATATCATTATACTTACCTCACTTAAAAAACCACCATAGGAAATATCTCCTAAAATACCATGGAAATTAAATCCAGAAAACATTCATGGATGTGAATAACAACTACAACCATTGCTATATGATAGTATGCCCTCGCTACTAGATGGTGTTATGCCCAACTGGGAGTTGATGGTCTTACCCCACTAGTAGATGATGACACCAAACAATCAATATCTCAACAAATGTGTCATGACATACCATCATTTGTGTCAATTAGAGCAATTCTTCTTGTGTTTGTGGAAAAAACTTCTCTTGAAGTGGGAATTCCAACAAGGTCAAGGGATTAGGTAGTTTTCATCTTGGTTCCTTGCATTGGGTCGGTTGTGTGGAATATCCAAACAAGCATCATGGATTTCTAGGTGATGAAAATAGTTAACAATTTCCCCAAAACAAACTCTGCATACATTTTCCTCAAGAAACATAGTTGGATTTCCCTATTGTTATGAGGTCGCGCATTAAAAACCATGCATTGTCTATCCATCAAATTATCAATAAATGGTTGATAAGTGCACCATTTGATAGATATATGAGGTCTTATAGTATTTGGGATTTAACCTATATGAGGGCCTATGAAAATGGGAAATATGTCTTATTTTCTACGCTTTAGTTATTTTCTTGCCATATGATCCAAACCATCTATATATTTAGGATAATTTTTCACTCTATAAGAGGTAATATTGTCAATGCCTCATTTGTTGAGGTAATTATATCAATGATTTCATCTAAAATTTGGGCAAGTAATCATCTAAGTGGGTATATATATCTCAACATTCTTAGGTTGGATATATCTATTAGGATTTTTGCATTATATTCCATTGATGATGGGGCATTTCCTTGGGGGTTTACATTATGAATTTTTAGGTTTGGTATTTTGGCAACCATTTCTAACAACTACAATGAGATATTTTAAAAAAAAGTGTAAATGAATATAAACCAAAATTTGGAAATGAACATTAATTGCAAAGAATAATAAATGGGATTTATACCACCTACCTCACAAAGCTTACTACCCACCAATACTTTCATAGCTCAATGCCAATTTCTTCAGATAATTTGAAATCTGTGAGCTTGTAGAAGTGTAACATCCAAAATAGTGGTTGCATTTTGGGCTTAACAATGAGTAAAAAAACATATGTATGAAGAATGAAGTACACTAGTGGGAAAAAAATATTTTTATTTTATAGCAAAGGAATTCTTGTTCATTCCTTTTGCATACAACTTTTTAATGAAATAAAAAATGCACACGCATTTTAGTGAAGAAAAATATTAGGTCTACTTGTTTGACTGAGGTTCTCATAAATTTGGATCATTCTGAGAAGATTGTAATGTTGAAACATTTGTGTTCTCTTTATTCTCCATGTGGTCAATGCACTTCACACTTGCTCCATGTTCACTCTAACAAGGAAAATTGAATCATATCTTTAAAAACATTTGTTGATGACCTATTCTCCACAGTGACAGAAGGACAAAAGAAAGAGAAATAGTTGTGTTTCCTATTGCCTCATGCCTTTCTTAGTGCTTAGGTAGGGTTCCCCATTTTTTCCTCTCCTCTTCCTCTTGGTCCTTGGTCACTGGTTTGGCTTTATTAGATAATTTGAGACACTTGTTTGGGGCACTCTCTTACTCTATGGGACCGATTTCTAACTCCCTTCATAGTTAGGTTCTAATTTTTTTCCTTTGATTTTCGAATTCTTTGTGTGAGTCATATTTGAGTCTCAAAACCCTCTCATATCGTCAACACATGCATCTACTATAACCATGTCAAATTTTAGTGCATAGAAGCACAAACTGAAAAAATTTCAACGTTGGCCCCATTCACAGGTCACTCTGCGCAAGGTCAAATTAAAGAATAATTTCCATTAATTACAACCTTGTAATGGTGCCATTATGAGTACACATAGGCCAAATATTTCATTTATAGGGCCTATGTGGTGGTTTTAGACCATGTGAATGGTTTGGGAATCCTAAAAGTGTATTGCATGCCTTAAGACAATTATAGTTTCTCCTCATACCATGTCCATGACTTGGAGAAGCATATTTGTTACACATTATTTTGGTCACTTCAATGATGACTTCATAATCATGTGATCAGGCTCCCAACATGACTTTTTGCCAGAGAAGAACAACTTATTTCCTCCTCTGCAAGACTGGTTTTTAGAAAGGGTCTGCAGGTTGCACATAGTACACAGTGCGGAAATCATAGATTTCCGCAAGCTGCTCTATAGTTGGCCTGCGGGATTTCCGCAGGCTGCTATATAGGCAGGGTGCGGCGGCATTTTAAAGATGAAAGAGGAAAGAGGTTTCATGGAGTTTCTAGAAGGGGAATCTTCTAGAATGAGAGGTGGCGTCCGTGTGGTTGTGATCCTACTGGTTTATCTGATTTGGTGGGATCATTCTCATCCTTTTGAACCACTTCACCTTCTCCTATATAATCCTGGGCTTCTCATGGAAAAGGTTAAGAAGTATGAAGCAAGATTAAGCAGAGAATTTATGAAAGAATAGTCTGAAGGGCTGTGTGAAGAATTCTATTCTTAGTGATGCTTGAAGCCTCTATCAGTTATCAAGCTTTTCGTGGATTATCTTCATGCGAATTTCAGAGCAAGTGTGTGTTTTGGAACGAAGGACCACTGAAATGGAACTTGGAACATCAAGGTCATACAGTTGTATCTTCTACTTTCCATTAATATAATACGGTGACACGTATCTTTCCCATAAAATGATTGGTATTTTATTAAATGATTCCTTGATCACATGTTTAGGTTGTCTTTGAATTCTACCATTGTTTCTTTCACGTCAGTTGGTTTGTGTTATCGCAGGTTCGATTCCACAAGAGCGCTAGAGTGAAGCAGGGACAACAGAGATATAAGGAAGTGATCTATAAGGTATGTCATCTATCCCTTCTCCAAAAGTGAATTCAATGATCACAACCTAGGGGAAGTTTCTTGTTCTGTTTTGTTTTGTTCTAGATCCAGGTGGATCTAGGGGGATCAGTTCATGTACGCATCTACTGATTTGCCCAGTCACAAAATTGGCGACTCCACTGTGTCTTTATGTCCCGTATACGATTATTTTTAAGGTTTTTAGAAAAACCTCGAGCTTAGTCTTTATTCGTTCTCGTGCTCGAAAAATGATGAGAACATAACCAAGTATACTTTTGTCGTCTTTTCGTACTTGCCATGGTAACACAAAAATAACGAAACTTACGGAGTAACCTTTAAGCTCTTTTCACACTCCATAAAAATGAAAATATCATCGAGCGACCTTGTTCTTTTCACGCTCGTAAAAGTATTTGAAGAAAATGTTTGGTAGGTGATAGTTTATCACTTTTTCGGTCTTATCAAACTATTTTATGAAAAAGGAACTGAGAGAGTTCTCTTTTAAGTGTTTTTCCAGACTCTATAAACGTGAAAAACCTTCGAGTTTTCTATCTTTGGACTCATTAAACACACATCAAAAGACCCATTTGGGACCGAACCACTCCTTCTTAGGGTTCATTAAAAATACTCTGAGGGACTCGTCTGAAGGATGAGCTTACATCCACAAGCATATGTTATCCTCCTCAAGCTTGCGTAAAAATAAAGAGGTACTCTTCAGAAATGGTGGGAGAGAATTTGGGAAAGAGATGTGTCTCTGTATTTGTGTTTGTGGTAGTAAGTGTCGCTCTTGAACATGGCACCCCCTTCATTATTTGAACCCAGGTTGGGAAATCCACTTGTCTCTCGTCTGCCTTTATTCAAGTTCATATCTTGGGTCGTCTTCGAGTCAATGCTGCCAAGACCAATGTCATGCCATTCATATGTTCAAGAGAAGTTAAACCAAGCCCTCTATTGATTCAGCCATCTGCAATTGTCAATTCCTACCATGTCGACCTTCTTTGTGTCGGTTTCAAATCATATTAGTACTTTTCTCTACCCTAAATTTGTTGCTTATTTCATGTCATTTGACGGGGGATACATCAAGGCCCTCCGGTGATGAGTCTTTTCCTGTCGACTTCAACTCATTATCCAGGAACGAGACTTAGAAATTATTTAGTGCCTTAGAGCCTGCATGCCTCAATGGCAGGTTCCTTTGCTTTCGACAGTGGATTTACATCATTGATCCCTGATCGAGAGATTCCATCGAGTGTTCGACTTCAACTCATCTATTCACACTCGTTAGATTGTACTATCATACCTTGGGAGTCATTGACATCAATGGTGATTTCCCTCGCACTTGTTAACGGTTTTCATTAATGATCGGTAATCAAGTGGTATCTAACCATGTTAGACTTCAACGCAAGTAATCACATGGCTAGATTCGTACTAACGGACGACGGGATTGAAGACCCTAGACCTCATCATTTTTTTATCTAGGTTTCAATGGAGTATTTTTGAATTGAATTGATGCATAGATCCACTTTGTATGTCTTATGGCTATGTTTGTACCTGAGTTTTTCAATACATAGATCCACAGTGTATTCTTGGTGGCTATGTACAATCTTGATGACATGAATCCACAGTGTATAATTGGTGGCCATGACTTATGATTTCATTCATTTATAATCTGAACATGGGAATTCCTACTTCAGACATGGTATGATATTGTGTAGATGCTTGGTTCTTTGCAGGTTCCCGATTGGTGTGTTCCTTGTTCCCGACACACACATGCATTTTTACAAAGTATTTTGGTTGTCACGAGTTCTAGCCTCATACTTTGGGGGGCATTCTGCTACACATTATTTTGGTCACTTCGATGATGACTTCATAAGCATGTCATCAGGCTCCCAACATGACCTTTTTCCAGAGAAGAACAACTTATTTCCTCCTATGCAAGATTGTTTTTTAGAAAGGGTCTGCAAGTTGCACATAGTACACAGTGCAGAAATCATAGATTTCCACAGGCTGCTCTATAGTTGGCCTACGGTATTTCCATAGGCTACTATATAGGCAGGGTGCGGCGGCATTTTAAAGATGAAAGAGGAAAGAGGTTTCATGGAGTTTCTAGAAGGGGAATTTTATAGAATGAGAGGTGGCGTCTATATGGTTGCGATCCTACTAGTTTCTCTAATTTGGTGGGATCATTCTCATCCTTTTGAACCACTTCACCTTCTCCTATATAATCTTGGGCTTCTCATGGAAAAGGTTAAGAAGTAAGAAGCAAGATTAAGCAGAGAATTGATGAAAGAATAGTCTAAAGGTTATGTGAAGAATCCTATTCTTAGTGATGCTTGAAGCCTCTATCAGTTATCAAGCTTTTCGTGGATTATCTTCATGTGAATTTCAGAGCAAGTGTGTGTTTTGGAACGAAGGACCACTGAAAGGGAACTTGCAAAATCAAGTCCATATGGTTGTATCTTCTACTTTCCATTAATATAATACGGTGACATGTCTCTTTCCCATAAAATGATTGGTATTTTATTACATCATTCCTTGATCAGATGTTTAGGTTGTCTTTGAATTCTACCATTGTTGTTTTCACGTCAGTTGGTTTTTGTTATCGCAGGTTCGATTCCACAAGAGCGTTGGAGTGAAGCAGGGACAACAAAGATATAAGGAAGCGATGCATAAGGTATGTCATCTATCCCTTCTCCAATAGTGAATTCAATGATCACAACCTAAGGGAAGTGTCTTGTTCCATTTTGTTTTTTTCTAGATCCAAGTGGATCTAGTGGGATCAGTTCATGTTCGCATCTACCAATTTGCCCAGTAACAATAGTTTGAAAAAATTCAATGTTGGCCCCTTTCATTGGTCATTGTTTTTAGAAAGTTCCGAGGAAGATTCTATAGGAATGACGAACATGTTCATTGAAACGACCTTGTCGCATCACGATGATAACGATGATGGATAATTTCATCTCTTTCAAAGTTAGGTTCTATTTTTGTCATTTGATTGTCGAATTCTTTGTGTGAGTCATATTTTAGTCTTGAAACCCTCCCATACCATCAACAAATGCATCTACTATAACCATGTCAAATTTCAGTGCATACAAGCACAAAAAGAAAAAAAATTACAGTTGGCCCCATTCACAGACCACTCTGTGTGGGGTCAAATTAAAGAATAATTTCCACTAATTACAACCTTATAATGGTGTCATTATGAGTACACATAGGCCAAATATTTCATTTATAGGGCCTATGTGGTGGTTTTAGACCCTGTGCATGGTTTGGGAGTCCTAAAAGTGTATTGTATTCCTTAAGACATTTATAGTTCCTCTGCATACTATGTCCATGACTTGGAGAAGCATATTTTGAAAATTTCCAATGCTAGCCCCTTTCATTGGTCGTTGTTTCTGGAAAGTTCTGATGAAGATGTTATAGGAACGACAAACATGTTCATTTAAATGGTCTCATCGCATTACGATTATAATGATGATGATAAATATGATGATGGATAATTTCATCTCCTTGACAGTTAGGTTCTAATTTTATCATTTGATTGTCGAATTCTTTGTGTGAGTCATATTTGAGTCTTGAAACCCTCCCATGCCATCAATGAATGCATCTATTATAACCATGTCCAATTTTAGTGCATACAAGAACAAACTGAAAAAATTTCAATGTTGGCCCCATTCACAGGTCACTTTGTGCGGGGTCAAATTAAAGAACAATTTTAACTAATTACAACCGTGTAATGGTGCCACTATCAGTACAAATAGGCCAGAGATTTCATTTATAGGTCCTATGTGGTGGTTTTATACCCTATTCATAGTTTGGGAGTCCTAAAAGTGTATTGTATTCCTCAAGACATTTATATAAATTCCTCCTCATACCATGTCCATGACTAACCCCTAACTCCTAAACCCTTAACCTGTAATTGTTATATCCCATAATCCATTTAATACCTAATGCTTAATCCCTATAAATCCTAACGTCTACAATACTTAACACTTAATACATGTCACCTAGGGACTAGTTGGCTTTATGTTGGTACATGTCACCCCTAATATTTAATATCTCCAACATTGATTCATATAATTCTTACAACTTGTACCTTTTTTACCTATAACGATTAACCCCTAACTCCTAACACTTTTAAACTTTAGAACAACTAATATATATAACACTAATAAATAAAAATCATATCAAAGATAACCCTAAAACCTATAATTCTTGAAGCATGTAAATTATTATATAACTCATATAAGCCATAACACTCATATCACTATAAGATTCATAAACTTCGATTCATATAATGTCTATCACCCCAAACACTTATTCCATGTAAGTGTTAATTTCCCCTATAAATTATATAACTATTATTCCATATGACTATAATCACCACTAATTAGTATAACTTATTATTTAACTCTTGTAACTTTGACACCTTATAACCATATACTCCTAACATTTATAATTCTTAAACCTTATAGCGGCTATACAACTTGTCACCTTAAATTGTCACATATAACCCCTATAGCATTTAAACCTTGTAAAATTGAAATCTTAACACCTATATCCCCTAACCACCATATCATTTACTACTTGTTGTTGGCCCTAGAAGTCAACTCAAGACTGTTATTGAGTCAAGCTTAGCACATCTTGTTTCAAAATGCTCAATAAGTTTATGAAGGTAGAAATATCACACATTTGGTTTCAATGAGGTTTATAATTTGATCTATTTAAACCACTTTCCTATGTGTAGCAAACCAGGTAAATAAAACCTATGATCAGTGAAATAAGATAAGTGATYTGGTATGGAAGAATTGTGGAACAAAAACTGATAAATTCACCAAAGAGAAACKTGTGCTTTAATGTCTTTACTCAGTAGAAGAATGAATCATTACTCRTAAACCCCTTCCAAATAACATTCAAAGGGATTAAACATTTATGTGGCAAATATTKCAATATAACATATAAAGAAACCTTCTCAGCACAGATTTGCAKTCATATATCATACAGCAGCAAAATATGTTCAAGATGAAAGATTAAGTAAAAGAGATGATAAACAAAGAATAGAAACACACATTGACCATTGGCTTCATARGAAATTGACATCTTTACATAGGAAAATATAAGCAAAAATAACTTTTGAAAGTTTTACAACGAAAGCCCAAAACAGGGATCTCTCCCCCCTCAGTCTTAAAAAAACTTTTTTTTCTTCTTACAAATCATCATATATATATATTTATATAATAAACGGAAAAGGAAAATTTCAGATCCAAGAAAAATGGATCCAAAAACCTCCATCCCAAATTTGAAATGATGAGGTGACTATGCAATTTTTAGGAAAAATAAACTATCGAAAATCTGGAAAAAAGATGCTCAGATATCTATTCGAATATTTCAAACCATGACACATGTGTAAAAACAGAAAGAGTTTTTTTTAGATGATTTTGTTATTGATAAAAACCTCTTTAACGTTTCAAAAATAACCTTCCAATTGCCCGAGATCTGTTCCCAAAAATAATGACTAAAACAAAAAAATTCTTGAATTTCTGAATCTGAAAAATGAGTTGTAAAGATTCATTTGAATCTCCCAAAATATGACACATGTGTAAAAATGGAAAGAGTTTTTTGTAGATTAGTCCTTTATTGAGAAAAAAACTCTTTCAGTTTTCAAAAGTAACCTTCCATCTTCCCGTAATATGTTCCCAAAAATAATGACTAAAACATGAAAATTCTTGAATTTCTGGTAACTTCTTGCTAAAAATTAGGTGCACTACTGGAACTTCTTGTAGCACCCTTTTCAAAATCTTAGTTTTAGACTTTAAAACCCCTCATATGACCTTAATATGGACAAAAATATGCTAATAAGACCTTATTATCTTTATATAAGAAAAATATGAATTTTTAAGACCAAAATTTGATCATGAAAATATTAGTGCTAACACTTGTAACTCCCGAATCCTTAACATCTAACCCTTGTAAACCATATAAACCCTATCACTAATGACTAGCCCCTATAACTCCTAATTCCTAACCCATGTAGCCTCATAACCTCCAATCCTTAAAACCTCTAAATGTTAAACCTTAGCACCTATAAACCCTAACCCTTAACCCCTATCATCTAACCAATCTACAACTAACATACCAAAAACCTATCTAATATAAATCATAACCAACCCTTATAATCCCAAAAAAATTAATCACACGTAACTCTTAATTGAATCTTATAAATCCTTACCCCTATAACATTGAAGACCCATAACCCCAAAAACTTATAACACCTACCCCATAAAATCCATATGTCTTATAATTCATATCAAGTTTACAAGGTTTAAATGTTATAGGAGTTAGAAGTGACGAGTTATATGGGATAATGTTGATAAAAATTATAGTGGTTATATCAATTAGGTTTAACCCTTATAATCCATAAAATATTAAACACACATAATGTTTCTTAACTAAATCCTATAAACCCTTGCCCCTATAATAACACTTACAACCCATAACCCCTAAAACGTATAACCCCTACCCCCCTAAAATACATATCCCTTATAGTTAATATCGTCATTAAGTACACCTAAAAAAAATTAATAACTAGCATCTAACCCTTGACCCATACAACCTTTAGTCCTAATAAAATCAATTTATTAACACCAATAACACTTAAAACCTATAGTTTATAACCCCTAACTAAACACAAAAACTACCTTCATCCATAATTTCCAATATTTTATCCACTGACTAACCAAATAATAACTTAATATTTTAACACTTATAACCATTAAGCCTACAAATCCTAACTCGTGACTACTATTATCATTTTCCTTTGAAACTCTTATCACTACTCACCCTTAACAATACCATCCCAATCATCCAACCCCTATAATTTATAACTTTTAACCCTTATAATATTTAAATCCTAACACTTATCATTCTTCAACCCTATAATATTAAACCCATAGGTTATATAACACCCACCACCCTTAACGCACCAGATGATTAATCTTTTGTAACAAGGGTTGTGGGAACTTTCGACAATAGCGGGTTAGGGTTAGGTTTTTCTGACAGGGATGGGGTTTTTTCGGGCTTTGGTAAGGGTGTTAGCGAGCTGATTTAGGGGCAGCTGGTCAGGGATGTGCTCGGTTATGGCGATGGCAGAGGAGGGGGGCACCCCCAACAACTCCAATGGTGTGGGGATCTTAGCATCTTTCTCGACCGGTTCGGAGGGTTGCGGAGTCTTGGACGTATGGAAGGCAACAAGTGGGGCGTTGTGTTTGATTGTGAATGAGATTCCAAGGTTGGAGGTCAGTGCGCTGAGGTTGTCCATGTGTGAGGAGGTTGTGGGTTTGGGAGCTATTCTCACAGGGGTGACAGGATCGGAATGTTTCTCAGTGGGTGAGTTGCCCTTTTGCGGAGGGTTGGGAAGGAGAATACATGTGCTTCTCTGAGTCGGTGGGGGGTCTTGCAAGGGGTTTGGGGAATGTTTTTGGGATGATCATCTCAACTCTTTGTGTCTCGTTTTCAGGTATCCTGGAGGAGACATCTTTATGTGGGCCTGGAACAGTTTCGAAGGGTTTCAGTTCTCCTTTGGCATACTCATCGTTTGACTTTCTGGTTGACGTTTCTATGGGCAATGGCAGAGGAGCTGGGGGGAACTCAAGCAGGGATGTTGTTGAGGGTATTGTAGGTTTGGTTCTTGAGAAGAGAGGGGAAAATCCCTCTAGTGACTCTCAACGGGAGGAGAGGCTGCTAAAGGGTCTGAAAGGTGTGGAGGGATGTCTCACTTTGTCCTCAAAACCCATTCGGTGTGCTCACAATAGGACCTACGCTAAATGACTTATGTTTGGGGTAGATATTGACATGGACAGGGTGGTGGATTTTTCAGAATGGGCAGTGGTTGGTTGGGTTAGGGGCAAGAAGTTGGGTATTGCCTTTCTGAAGGACTGGATAACCAAGAACCGGTTATCGGATATTGCTAAGATGCCACACATTCGCTTACTAATGAGGGGATGGTTTGCTTTCATTTTCTCATCCACGGAGGATGTTAATTGGGTGTTACTGAAGATTTGGAGCATGGCGGATACACCCATTATCCTTAAGTGATGTACCCCTTCTTTTGATGCAAAGAAGGAAAGGATCAAAGAAGAACCAATTTGGGTCAGGCTCATGGGTCTTCCAATGCAGTTCTGGAATCCACAATGCTTTGTTTCCATTGGCAATATGTTGGGGAGTTATTTAGAAGTGGATATGTCCTTTGAAGAAACTGGGTATATGTCAGTAGCTCAAATTCTAGTCAGGCTAAATTTGCGACAGGGATTACTACAGGAGATAACGATTGAGTCGATGGCCAGAACGTTTGTCCAGATTCTATATCATGAAGGGATTCCTTTTTAGTGCCACAGATGTCACGTTTATGGTCATGGGGTTGTTGAATGTCCCTTTCCCTTCAAAGGGAATGGTCGTAAAACCAAAGGATCGGTTTCACCTTCCTCTCCCTCGAGGAAGTCTTTGGAGGATCAGCTAATCGTTGGAGAGAATAAGGGGGGTTTGAAGATTCCATCTGTGGATAAGGATGTAAAAGGATTTTGCCCAGGCAACTTGGGTAACTTGGGATGAAGAACAGTTTCATATATTGTTGATGGGCCAAAACATCTGCCATCTTTGGTGGACAATATACACCGAGAGCAAGATTTCTTAGGTAAGTCTTTATTGGGTATCTCAGTGTTTGCATCTTCTCCTTTTACAAATGTGGGGCTTGATGGTCTGGGTGGGAATGGTGTGGGTACTCTCTTAACAAGTGGTGGGAAGGGTAATAGTGTGGCTCGTATGGTCTCTCTTTCTTTCCCCTTGTCCTCCAGTGGCTTCATTTTTTCTCACCCTTTGGTCACGCCTTCATTGAACTTTGGGAGGGTGGGGGGTTTTTCGTCAACTAAGGTTTTTCCTTTGTCTGGTCAATTTTCCTTACAATAGGTAGGTGTCATGGAACTCGATCATGGCCTCCCCTCTTGCTCTTCTTCCACGTCTCCCTCAGCTAAGGTTCTCACTACCTCTCTCTCCTCCTTTTTTTCCACCCCCTCTGCTTCTACAGACTCCTCTTCGGAAGAATGTAAGGTTCATTATCACCTTAGGAGTAGGTCTATGGTCAAGGGGGAACTACTGGCAGTTGATTCCTAGGTTTTGGATGGACGAGGACTAGGACCTTTTCCTCGGTCTATTTCTTTGGGTAAAGGAAGGGGTCGGAAATCACATCTACTCTTGGCAGAAGATCGGGCCAGGATTGATTTGGCATCGGGGAGGAAATCTTCTATTGTTTGGGAGCTTATAGAAAAGCAACCCCATGAGGTAGTTACCTCATGAGGGTCATGTCTTTCAATTGTCAGGGGTTGACGAAGCTGACAAAAAAATTGTCTTTACGAAGATTAGTAGAGCTGAATTTGCCTGATGTCATTATGTTACAAGAAACTTTAGGGGATAGTGATCCAGTGGTAAAGGCTCTTGAATCCTTGTTTCCAGGTTGGATGTTTGCAACAGTGGATGCCAGGGGTCGTTTGAGGGGCATGGCTACTCGGTGGAAAAAAAAGAATTCTAACTTGGAAAGTGTTTGGGGGTTTGCTTCAGGAATTGGTCTGATGATTTCCCTTGCTGACCTGGGGCATAGTATGACAATTAACAATGTTTATGGGCCTTATAGAGATCGTCAATGATAATGGAATTATTTAGTTGAATGCGCATGGATCAAGGGTAAGGATATTATTCTTAGAGGAGATCTTAACTTCTCTTTAGAGGCCTCGGAGATGTGGGGTCAGCGGGTTGCCCCGGAATCCTTAACCAAATTCTTTCTAAATTTTATGGATTGGGCGGGGTTGGTGGACGTTGAAGCTCAAAAACTAACCACCATGTTGGCCCTTGGTTATGGAAGGAAGTGAAGAACAAGGAAGGAAAGGGGAAAAGTGAGCTTTGCGGGAGACATAGTAACTGTGACTAAGTCGAGGCGAGCAAAAGAGCAGGAAAGATGGAGTGAAGTGCGGAAAAGCAAGTCGTTGGATGAGGAGATCAGGGATGATAGATTAGTAAGGAAGAAGGATCGTGGACAACTCACCAAGCAGAGAAAATCCATCATTGGATGCTTTGGAGCACCGCGTGATGAAGGGAAGACAGGCTGGTGAAGCCCGGAAAAAGTGGGTCAAGTTGACCTAGGGTTTTAGACACCTAGGGTTTTGGTATCTAGGGTTTTGGCACATAGGTTTCGACCTAAGGTTGTCGGTGAGGGATTTTAATGTTAAAATAAAGGTCAAGAGGACCTGGGTGGGGTTGTTATCATGATCGTTGTTGTTGTTATTGTTGTTATAGCTCTGTTGTGGGGAGAGAGGATTGTATTGTGAGATCTTCAGTTGTGTGCGAAGGTCAAGTCCTGCAGTTGGGTGCGTAGGACGGGGAGAGGAAGAGACAGAAGAAAGAAGATCTGCTAGATGAGAGCGCAGATAAGAACTATATGCTTTACCTTAATAAATCATAAGCATAGTTCTATGGACGTATCCCTAGAGAGAGGGTGAACCACGTATATTTAATGTCGGATGTGTGATTGATGCCTGGATCTCTGTCATTGTTATATTGTTATTTGCAGTCTTATGTTAGATCAAATATATAGCTACACAGGATAGACCTAGCTGATAAGTGATATGTGAATGTTGTATTGTTGAGGTGATAGATCCACTTGGTATTCCCCTGGTTGTAGACATTCCTATCCTGCAACCCCCCCACCCTCTTAGCTACTTCAGGTGAGACTGCATCTGCTTCGCAGGTGCTACCGAAAGGGTCGGTAGCTAGGGATTGTTGGTGTGCTCTTGAGAATTGAACCCTAGGCCTGCCCCTGTGTCAACACCCCACTTGGTTTAATAGAAGGGTTCGGGATGACTGGGTGGCTAAGCGTATGGACAGATTTCTCTTAGCGAAGGATTTCCTGGATTCTTTTGATTTGGTTCAACAGTGGGTAGCTTATGGCGTGGAATCTGATCATTTTCTGATTATGTTAGACCTAATGGATAGAAGCAGGAGGGTGTCGATCCCTTTTAAATTATTTGAGGGATGGATCTTGGACCCCTCTTATCAAGATCTAGTGAGGGGGTTGTCGTCTCCAATCGTGGATGGGAATCAGATGCATGTGGCGGTCCAGTTTGTGGAGAATCTCAAAAGGTTGAAACAAGCGACTAGGAATTGGGCTAGGGAGAAAAAGCTCAAGGATGATCAGGATTTGAGAGACATTGAAACTACTATGACTAAGATTCAAGGTGGGGTAGGGCATGGGTTTTCTATTCTCAATGCCAAAGAACTATTGTGTGGTTTGGAGAAAAGGCGGAGGGTTTTATTGGAATAAAAAGAAGCTCTATGGAGACTAAAGATTCGTGCAATATGGCTCACATGTGGTGATGACAACACTAATTTTTTTCAATCTTTTTCCAAAGGTAGGAAAATGGCTAATACCATTTGGGGTTTAAGGCATCAAGTTGGGGAGGAGGTATCTTATTTTGAATGCTTGGCCAAGTTGGGTACTGAACATTTCAGTGAGTTATTTAAAGCGCAGGAGGGTTCGTCTATTGCAGAAATTGTTCAGGTGGCTTGGTTATTTTCTCGGTTTGTAGAGGAGGATGAAGTTGGGCCCTTAATGGCATCTGTAACTGAAAAAGAACTATTGGAAGTTCTTCACTCTTTTCAAAAAGGGAAAAGTCTTAGGCCTGATGGATGTCCTATTGAATTCTATTTGGGTTTCTTCGATGTAATTGGACCTGATGTTCTGAAGGTGGTTGAGGAATCAAGGGTGAATAGTCACATTCATAATCCTATAAACTCTACCTTCATAGCTCTCATTCCAAAGATAGATAATCCCTTCTCTTTTGAATATTTTCGACCTATTTCATTATGCAACTGTTTGTACAAGATTATCTCAAAGGTAATAAGTATAAGGTTGAAGGAGATTTTATCCAAACACATTTACTGTGAACAGTTTGGGTTTTTGGAAGGTAGGCAGATCCATGAGGCCATTGGTGTAGCTCAAGAAGGCCTTCATAATATAAAAACGTGGAAGCTCAAGGGAGTTGTGGTAAAAATTGACTTATCTAAAGCATTTGATCGGGTAAACTGGATGTATTTAAGAATGCTTATGATACATGTGGGGTTTGGCTTGGATTTTACCAATTGGGTCATGGGTTGTACGACTACGGTTTCTTTCTCCATACTCCTCAATGGTTCAGCCTCTTATTTTTTCCAAGTGGAAAGAGGACTTTGTCAAGGTTGTCCTATGTCACCTTTACTTTTCCCCTTAGTAGTAGAAGGGCTTAGTCGGTTTCTGGCAGAAGCAAAAAGTGTTGGGAGATTCATAGGAATAAAAATTTCTAATGGGTTGCACATCACACACTTATGCTTTGTTGACGATATCCTAATTTTTTGTGATGGTACGAAGCGAGAAACTGACATTTTAATTGAGGGTCTCACCTTGTTCAAAAAAGCAAATGGTTTGCGGGTTAATGAACATAAATCTAGTATTCTCTTTTCTCTAGTCGAGGCAGAAGTTATTCAACATTTCTTGGATCAGCTCCCTTTTCATATGCAGGGGATGGACGAGGGACTAAAAAATATAGGTTTCCACTTAAAACCCAATGATTATCGAAACACTGACTGGATGTGGCTTTTGGAAAAATTGGAAAAAAGAATGAAGGTTTGGAGCTATAAATGGTTGTCTAGGGCTGGGAGACTAGTATTGATCAAGTTGATACTGCGGACAATCCCGGTTTATTGGATGTCCCTCTCTTGGATTCCAAAGGGTATTCTGGAAAAATCTAGAAAAATGTATTTCTCTTATCTATGGAGGGGAAAGAAGGAGAATCAGGTGATTCCATGGGTTCATTGGGAGATAATTGAAAAACTGAAAGCTCTTGGGGATTGGGGATTAAAGAATATTTTCCTGATTTCTAAATCATTAGCAGCAAAATCTGTGTGGAGATTGATTTCCACAAAAAAATTATGGACCAAAGTAGTCATCCAGAAATATGTGGTTGCACTCTCTTTATTGGAGTGGCTCAGGCATCCAGGACTACAGGCGACAGGGATCTATGTTATGTGGAAGGTAGTTCTAAATTATTTTGAAGTGGTTGGGAATGGCTTAGACTGGCGAGTTGGGTCTAGAACCTTTCTCAGGATTGGCCGCGACCCCTGAGCAGGAAAGTCTAGAGAGCACATACTCCCTGAAGAATTATGCTCAATTTTGGATTGAGTGGGGTACTTCTATCTGGCACATGTTAGGGAACCTCTAGCCATAAATATATGGCACCAAGGTTGGAAAAATGGGAGAATGTTGGGTTTAGTAGGGGTTGATGTATTTACTTGGGATAGGTATATCAGTGCTCTCAGGAAAGCAAATATTCGTCTGTCTTATCAGGATGATGAACTCCTTTAGGATGAGGATCTGGTAGGGGTGTACACTCCAAAAGTTGGTTATGTATAGATGAGTACTGAACTTTTTCAACAAGACATAAAGCGGTGGTGGAGAAAAATCTGGAAACAAAGATGCCTAGCTAAAGGGAAAATTTTGGTCTGGTCTATTCTGGAGAACAAAATTCCAACGTGGGAAAATCTACATAAGAGACAATTCAATGGCATGAGCTGGTGTTCGCTATGTAAAGAACAAGAGGAGATTGTCGATCATCTATTTATGTGATGTCCTTTTACCACATCAGTTTGGGCAGAAGTAAACAGTTTGAACAATTCCATTGGTGGCTGGCAAGGGGTGTTCTTTGAGGAGGCCTTGAAGGTTTGGCTCTCACCGAGGACTCCGTAGGACATCAAGGATTTCCCCTTCATTGTTGCATGGGGGATTTGGTTAGCTCGAAACTCCTCACTTTTTCGGGATGATATCCAATCACCCCTCCATGTGGCTATCAATTGCGTTGGAAACCTTGCACACTTAAAACCTGTGGTTAGGGTGGGTCTTTGAAATGCTTGAGGGGTTCAGGAGAAATAGATAGACAGGGAGAGACCTTGAGCCTATTTCAAAGGGGCGGCTTCGAGAGACTATTTACTTTGTGGAGGGGGTGGATGTTTATATTTATCTTTACATCATTTTTTCTACTCAATGCTGGGTTGGGAGTAGGTACAAACATTTTCTCTAAGATTATGGCTTTAAAACTGTTACTTTTATTTTCTATGGAAAAAGGTTGCAAAACTTTACAGGTTTTTGGGGATTCCTTATTAGTCATCAATTGGGTGAACCGAATTCAAATTTGTCATATTTCTCATCTTATGCCAATACTTGAGGAAGTTCTGAGGATTATCACTACTTTTCACTCTATATCTTTCTCTCACATCTACAGGGAACGGAACAAAATGGCTGATAGGCTTTCCAAATAAGCCTCGCAGTTAGATTTTGGCAATTGGCATATAACTGAACATTCAGCAGGGTGCAGTTTTGAATACCACGGGCCTTTTCAGGATGGTCTACTATAGGAGAGCTTCTTCTCTTCTTGGAACTCTTAGAAAGAAAATGGATTTTACCTCTATATGCATAATTACAAATCGTTATATAAGAATCATGTTTTGTTTAATGTATATGGTATGTGAGAAACTGTGACTCATTATGTGAAAAGTGGGAAAGGAGGTTTTTTTGGCATTATGTCAAAATTGTTATTTTTGTTGAAACTTTCAGTAATGGAAGTGACTCCATTAAGACAATATATATGTGGCTATTTCTTCATAGTCAATATATATCTACAAATGTAATTTTGTACCAATTTAATGAAATTACGAATTTTTTCTGTGGAAAAAAACACCCACCACCCTTAACCCTAACTTATATAAACACTAAACCTTTATAGCCTCAAACCCTTAATACATAATTCCCGGTTATTATCAATCACGTCATTCTTAACTCTTAACAAATATAACAATTAAACATTATAAAATATATAACCCCTAACCCATATATATAACACATAACATCCTAAACCATATAAATATAATCACCTCTAACATCTATAACCCTTATCATCCCAACAAAATATGACCATTAATAACTAACCAATGTAGTCTCTAACTAACTCATATATTCATAAAAACCAATCTCACCTATAACCATGATAATGTCTAATCCACCCCTATAACCCATAACCCCTAAAACTTATAAACCATAGAATTTAATCATTATAATCCCTATCCTCTATAAACTTATCACCCTTAAACCCTATTATGTATAATGCCCTACCCCTAACACTTCACATGTATAACCTTTAACCCTTATAACCTATAAATCCCAACCCTTGTAATTCTTAAACCTTGTAATTTTAATCTCTAGTCCATTTATCCATAACCCAAATAATTCCTAACACTTAACATGTGTAACCCATATAACCCCCAACCTTTGTAACCCCTAAATCCTCCAATGAAATCTATGTAAAAAATAATCATAGAATCCACAAAATCCTCTTCCCTTAAACATTATAACCATTAACCTCTATAACCCTTAATACATGAAATCCACTATCCAATATAACCCATGTAACTCTTATCACCCCTCAATGTTATCCTTTATTACCATCAATGGACCTTATGAGCCTCATACTATCCCTTATAGTTTGTATCATCTCTAGATAGTAAGTTGTATAAATCCTAAATAACCATTATAGTATCAATCCCCTATAACTATATAACCTGTAACACTTAAAATGATTAATCTTTATAGTTCCTATAATCCCCATAACCCTTATAATCCATAAATCCCTAACTACTATAAACCCTATGAATGTGTTCCCACCTAAATATTAACACGTTTAAACTCTATAATCATAATATCCTTAATCGCAACCCTTATAACAATTGAAACATATATGTCTAATAAACCTTAACTTATAACCCTTATTATCATGAATCTTTATTAATCATAACCCCTATAACCCTTAACCCATATAAACCCTAACCATTATAATCATTAACTATGTAATCAAGTCAACACCTAATGTATTTAACCCTCATCACCCTCAATGCCTTAAACCCTTTCAACACCTAAATAATCACTCTAACCACTATTTCCATTTAACTCCTATATACTGTCAGACAGTTGGCTTAGGTTGATGGATAGTTGGTATGGATTGTTGGTTGTCATTGATGTCAACTATTGGAGAGTGATATTGTAGATTGATGTCAACTCTTAGTGATTGATGTCAACCCTTGGAGAAAATACGGTAGCGAATTCCAATAGCACAAAGGTTTGGGTAATGGACCCAAGTTTTTTTT
>ML776713.1:858490-868992 GCA_009831015.1 Picea engelmannii | reverse complement strand
GGGTTAACCACTTTCCATAAATAGAAAGTTCTCCAATACTTTATCATTTAAATATTCCTTCTTGATTTTGTCACCTTACTTTATCATTTCTTGATTTTTTCACTTCTCTTTATTATTTAAATAATCCACCTTGACTTTGTCACCTTAATTTCTCATTTAAATAATGATTTCTTCTTTTAGGTCACTTAACCTATTTTCCTTATTTTTAGGGTTAACCACTTTCCATAAATTGAAAGTTCTCCAATACTTTATCATTTAAATATTCCTTCTTGATTTTGTCACCGTACTTTAACATTTCTTGATTTTGTCACTTCTCTTTATTATTTAAATAATCCACCTTGACTTTGTCACTTTACTTTATCATTTAAATAATGATTTCTCTTTTAGGTCACTTTGACTTCTTTGACCTTGGGAGCTTCAAGCCTTCATGTGGGAGTCATTCATCTTCGTAAGGCCATAACTCTCAAACCATGAGGAGTTATGTGACATTCCACATACCACCGGAAATGGCATGACAAGCATTATCCATCTAGGATAGTTTCACCAACAATTTCTTTGATCTTCATCTCATTATTCCACATACAAGCATGGGTCCTCCAACCATTCTTCTATGATAACTCAATCCACAAAGCGTCTTCCCATGAGGGATTTCACCATAAGGGGACCACTTTGGAATTCATCCATTTGTGCACCTTATCAATCATTATAAGACAATAATGAGAGCATGGGTCCTCCAACCATTATTCTAGGATAACTCAATCCGCAAAGCGTCTTCTCGTGAGGGCTTTCACCATAAGGGGACCACTTTGGAGTTCATCCATTTGTGCACCTTGTCAATCATGATAAGACAATAATGAGTCATCTATACATTTTTCAACAATGAATCATATACCAATGAAACCACAACGATCCATATTCATCATGTATCAATGACAACTCATTGATCCATCTTCATCATATCAATGACAACTCATTGATCCATATTCATCTATGCATTTTCATCAAGGACAATACATATTATATTAAATCAATCATCAATCAATCATTCCTTTGACATCAATCAATCACTTGACATCAATCAATCAAACCATTGGCATAAATGACAACATGATCCAACAGCTAATTCATGTTGATGAAATTCCTGCAGATGAAATTCTTGCAGATGAGACATTTCCTTGTCATGAAATTGAGGATGTTGTAGAATACAAAACTCCACTAGGCAAAAAAGTGATGTTTAGTTGATAAGTACTTGATAAAGAAAGGCTTGGCAGACCTGTAACTAGATCATCAACAAGGAAGTAGATCCATGTTGAAGAGACCAAGTCTGAGACACATGTTCAGTGTGTTGTTGAAGAAGTGGTTGAGGTTAAATCTCCTTAAGAAAAAGAAGACATGAAAGCTAAAATTTTAAAGAAACAGTTGAAGGAATCTCATGATGAAATTGTAAAACTGAGGGAAGAAAACAGACAAATGAAAGAGAAGATAACATAACACTTGGACCTCTGTGAAGAAGAATTGTGGAATATCAAAATAATGGTCAAGAGATCTTTATCCCTACACAAACAAATGAAAAATCTATACAAGCAAAATAGGACATTGAAGACAAAGGACAGACTGAGGAAGGAACAAATGGGAAAAATATATCTGGACTTGCTGGCCCAAGTTGTAGTGGAATAGTTTGATAACACTTAGGATAAATCATGTTTTTTTATTTTGTGAAGTCATCTAAAGGTTTTGGATCAAGCTTGAATCATTTTTCAACACCATCAAGTGAAACAGAGATTTCACAACAATTTTTGTTGCGAAACTACTCAAACAAATATTTTGTAGCAAATTTTTTGGTTGTTGTGAAATCACCAATTAGCACATAGAGGAGTATTTGTAACTGCCAGATAGGATGAGTTTGCTATTTCAGCATCGGGATCAGATAATGAAACATTTTTCCACTAAATATATGTAACATAAATGTATTAGGGTGTATGAGTTAGTAAAGAATTGAAACCCTAAATTGTAGGAACCCGTGGCAAATTAGTTGGTAGTTTGTTAAGTAAGTAGTTTATCAGTTGTAACTTATTTTTGGGTATGAAACCCTAACTATTTCGATTTCACGGAGTCAATATTAAGTGTAATGCTATATATTGTAATGAAAAATACAATAGAGGGGTTTGAGAGTTCAGTAAGAAAGATTGTTGGTACTGTAACATTTCCTGGATATTAATGAAAGGTATACAGAAAAGTGTTTGAGCTATTTACTCAGAGATTCCTATGTTCAGTTGTTGTAATCAGTATTCTTAGTGTATGTGTTCCTTGTTTATTATCATTGAATAGGTTCTTATTCATTTGAGTAACAAATCTTTGATGCATAATTCATTTTATTATGGTATGTGTCTATCTTAATTCAGATATTCACTTTCAGTCTGATAAGTTTATACAAAATTCATTTAAGATTGGATGCTTTGTGTGGCTTTGAGCATTTCCTTTTTCATCTATCCATCTTTTAATATTTTAAGTCTAGCAATAGTTAGTTGTTTGGCCTCTAAGATTAAAATCTTTCTACCAAGTTTTGAAAACCTAGAATTGATTTCCCTTATGAGTCCATGCCCAATGGGTGTTTCTCTCAGCCCTACCAACCATTTCATACACTTTCCATCCACATAGAATCTATCCGTTGTATTGATTGAAGAACTATTAGGAGAGAGCCCTCTCTGGACTGGCAGGAGGCTAGCTTCTAGTCTGAAATTAGGTTTGTGGTTACCTCTGAGATTTTCTTTCGCCGTCAAGTTAATTTACAGAGTGATAACATTTTTGTGTCGTTGTCAGGGAGAGAAGGTGAAATCTTCCCTGGGAAATAAAAACAAGGTTTCAAGATCTGATTCCCGAGGGTAAACAGAGAATCGGGTACATAATTCGACTGTATAATTTTACCCTGGTGATTTCATTGTCAAGATCATTTACAAAAAGGTGACCCCACTAGAAATCATGGCTCCCAAGAAGATTCATACAAGGAAGAATCAAAACCCAAATCCTCCATAAGCTACTTTCAACCCTGAAAAAATCATTAGGAAAAGTCAGAAGAAATCGTATGAAGTACATACAGTTTCCTTAGAAAGATCATTTTCCCTGCCAAAGTCTGAAGTAAAAAGTCTTGAAGATATTCCTTTTGTTGTAAAGTTTGAGAAATTTCTAGTCAGAACTAAGTCAGAATCTAGTTTAAGTAAGAAAGTGTTTGATATTGACAAGTTTAAATCTTTATTTTCTACTGCTCCTGGTGTCAGTTCCCAAATCCTGGTGTCAGTTCCCCAAAATCTTCAGTTTCAAGTCAAGTTTCAACTCCAAGATAGAGTTCTATCATAATCATGGCTTCTAGGTTTTCTCCACTTGTTCTCCCTGCTCAACTACATGAATTATGCCAAAACTACTCAGAAAGAATTAAAACATATAATGCAGAAGGAGATATCACAACACATCAACATTTAGACAGATACAATGATTTTGTTGATTCAGAGGAGGTTGACTATGAAGATGCTAAAATGAGATTGTTTGCACAAAGTTTTGCTAGGAAAGTCACGAAATGGTTTAAGGGACTTGCAGCAGGAAGTATTCCTGATTTTCCAGGTTTTGAAACATTTTTTTCTCAAAAAATGGGAGGATAAGAAAAATTCATTACAACTCTTGACATAGTATAACAATTTGAAAAGAGATGTCACTGAAATAGTGCAAGAATTTTCCACTAGGTTCATGAAGGTGTATAATGCAATCCCAAACCAAGTAAAACCCCCTCTTGGAGCTTCCCAATTGCACTATGTTGATGCTTTCAGTAGTGATTTTGATTTTTTGCTAAGAGAAAGGAGATCTGGCACTTTAGATTATATGATGAATGATGTTATAGAGGTAGAAGCTAATTTAATGGCATCTAGAAAAATAAAGATTAAAGTTGAAACTGAGAAAAAGAAGGTCAAAGAAGAAAAACAACCTTCATCCTCTAAATATTCAGATGTAAAGTTTGATATGATGGTGAAAACAATGGAAAAAATAGTAGAAAGGTTGACTTTGGCTAATATACCTCCTCCTAGAGAAATACAAGACCCTCGAGTAAGAAATCCAAATTTCAGGAGACCTCTAGTCCTTCAAATAAGACCACAAGACCAAAGAAATTAGGGAGAGCAACAAATCAGACCACCATTTCAAGAAAATTATGTTGAAGATTTTGTTGAAGAACCTGAAGATCAAATCCATCTGTTTGATGAAGGTGATTCTAAAATCTATTTGACTAAATAAGAGCATGACATGTTTTAGCAAGAACAATATAGTGAATTGTTGATGGATTAAGAAGAATACAGACAAGGGTATCAAAAAGCCATTTATGAATTTTAGAAATAGTATAAACTTAGGAACAAAAATGTAGTTGTTAATCAAAATAAATCTCAAGTTGATCAACCCTCTACCAGTCAAAGGAAGAAAGATCCTCCAAGGAAAGACATTCCAGAGAAAATAGTCCAAAGGATGATGGTCTAAAGAAAGCTCAAGATGCAAAGAAAGATGTAACAACAAAGAGGTAGAAAAATATCAGTCTACTTTCAATCTTAAAAGTGAAATCTCAAAATTAAAAGTTTCAATCCCTTTTAATGAGCTTATCAAGAATACAGAATATAGAGGTCAGATTATAAAAATGTTGAAAACAGGGGAAACCTATGACACTCTAAACCTTCATGATGACCATCCCACTTTCCTTTTTGGTCCAAGGGTTGAAGTAGACTGCGATAATGACAGTGAAGTACCTCCTTTTTATGTCAGTCTCAATTTTCATGATATGACCCTATATAATGCCATGTTAGATTCAAGGGCATCCCACAATTTGATGCCAAAAGTGGTTATGGAAAATCTTGGATTGGATATCACAATGCCATATAAAGACTTGTTTTCATTTTATTCAAAGAAGGTTAAATGCTTAGGGTTTATTAAAGAACTCATTGCCACCTTATCTCAGATCCCATATAAAAATGTTTTTATGGATGTGGTGGTTGTTGATATTACACCTAAATTTGGGATGTTATTGTATAGGTCTTGGGAAAAAAAACTAAATGGTACTTTGCATATGGACATGTCATATGCTACAATTCCGGTGTTTGGGAAACAAAGAAGATTGTACAGAGAAAAACAATTGGCATACATGGCAAATAGCCCAGATAGACCTAATAATCACCTTATCTATGATGTTGACACTGATATTGGGGATTCTATTTTTTATAATGATCTTTGTCTTCAAGAGGGAGGCAAGAATGAGCCAGAAATTCCAGAGAAGAAAGGTGAACAGACACATGAAGAGCTCATTTCAGATCAGGCAGATGATGATGATGATGGGTTGTGGAATATGGATTTTGATGGAGCTGTCAATAAATAAGGAGCTAGGGCAAGAGTGTGGATTGTTCCTCCAAATGGTGCTCCAAAAATTTGTTCTTTCAAACTAGATTTTGACTGTACAAACAATGTAGCCGAATATCAAGCTTTAATATTGGGCTTAAATGCTTTGAAAGAGTTGAAAGCTAAGAGAATAGTTGTGCATGGTGATTCTAAACTAGTAATTAATCAAGTTAAAGGTATTTACCAAACCAAGCACCCTAGGATGAGGACATATAGGAATGTAGTACTAGAGTTGTTGGAAGGATTTATATAATATGGTGTATCATTGATACCAAGAGGGAAGAACATGATTGTTGATGCTTTAGCCACCTCATCCAGCGTTTTTAAAATTCCTATAAATCCAAATAAGAAGTATGAGATTGAAGTCAAACACAAGCCATCGGTCCCTGACAATATCAAATACTGGAAGGTCTTTGAAGATGATAAACAAGTATTTATATTCCTTCAAAATTCAAATGAATTTGCCAGTACACATATGGATGAAGAAAATTTGTTTGTTGAAGAAGAAAATGCAGGTTTGACTCCAAGTTCACATGATTACCAGAATGTTATAGCTGGAAAGGAAATAATCCAATTGAAGAATAATTGCATCCCAAAGGGTTTGGTTCCTCTTGAGAATCTTTTTGATAATAATTATGTGGAAAAAAACCCAAAGGTGACTCCAAATGAAGGTGAGGCAGAAGACTGGAACATTGGAACTGAAAAGGAACCAAGATTCGTCAAATTGTCAAAGAATTTAATTCTTGAAAACAAAGAAAGGCATCTTAAATTGATGAAGGATTTATCTGATGTGTTTGCATGGAGTTATGAGTATTTGAAGGTTTATGATGTAAGCATTATCCAACATACAATCCCAATCAAAGAAAATCAGAAACCATTCAAAAAGAAACTAAGAAGATAAATCCATTGCCCGTGCCTTTAATTGAGAAAGAAGTGAAAAAATTGTTTGATGCAAAGATTATTGACTCATTGAGGTTTTCTAAATGGTTGGAAAACTCGGTTCTTGTCGGGAAGAAGAATGGCGAAATCAAGTTGTGTGTAGATTTCAAGAATTTGAACAGGGTGTCTTTGAAGGACAACTATCCTCTCCCAAAGATGGATTACATTTTAGAGAAAGTTGTGGGATCACAAAAAATGTCAATGTTAGATGGCTATTCAGGGTATAATCAAATCATGGTGCACCCAAATGATCAAGAAAAGACATCTTTTACCACATCTTGGGGAACGTTCATGTATGCAAAGATGCCATTTGGGTTGATGAACGCAGGAGCAACATTCCAACGAGCTATGGATATAGCCTTTACAAAAGAAAGGGATAAGTTCATTGTGATATACTTTGATGATATTACAGTTTTTTCTAACTCTGATGATGAACATTTGAAGCATTTGAAACGGGTTTTTCAGAAGTGCAGGAGGTTTGGTATTTCCTTGAATCCAAAGAAGTCAATTTTTTTGGTGCAAGAGGGGAAGTTGTTGGGCCATGTGATATCAAAAGAAGGAATCAAGATAGATCCAAGCAAAGTAGCAACAATCCAGAAAATAGATAATCCCATAAATGAAAAGGAAGTGCAATCTTTGCTTGGCAGGGTGAATTTCCTAAGGAGGTTTATACCAAAATTTGTTGAAACTGTTAAGTACATTACTCATATGTTGAGAAAGGATAATCAAGTTAAATGGACAGTTGAAGCAAAAGGGTCATTTGATAACATAAAGAGAGCAATTTATGAAGCACAAGTGTTATTCAACCCAGACTATACTAAAGATTTTATGATTTTCTCCTTTGCCTCTGAACATATGAGTTTTGCTGCAGAAAAATCAACAGAATTTAGAGAAACCTATAGCCTTTTACAACAAATCATTGAGAGATTCAACATTGAACTATAACATCATGGAGAAGCAGGCATATGCACTGGTGAAGGCATTGAAGGAGTTCAGGGTTTATATCTTGCATTCTTATGCTATTGCTTTTGTTCCTACTATTGCAGTCTAAGACATTTTAACTCAGCCGGACCCTGAAGGTAAAAGAGCAAAATGGATTGCAGTTCTGTTGGAGTATGATCTAGATATAAAACCAACAAAGTTGGTCACAGGTCAAGGATTGGAAAAATTGATGGATCATTCAAATTTTGATCTCTTGGGAATAAATTTCATTGCAAAATTTTCAGTGGATGCAAAACCAACACCTCAAGTATCTCAAAAGTTCCTTTCATCTCCATGGTATAATGATATAATCTATATTTTGCAGAATTTACAAGCACCGCCAGAGTTAAGCAAGACTAAGGCCATATTTTCGAAATTAAAAGCTACAAAATTATGTATCATAGATGGCTTTTTGTGTTTGAAAGATCCAGGAGGAGTTTTATTAAACTGTTTATTAGAATATGAAGCACTGCAGATTATGAAATTTTTTTATCAAGGTGATTGTGGAGGACATCACTACTGGAAGACTATTGTGAACAAAATCCTCAAAGTTGGTTTCTATTGGAAAACAATCTTTGCAGATGTATGTAAAGGAGTGACAACTTGTCATGAATGTAGAATTTTTGAAGGAAAGAGGAAGTTGTTGTCATTGCCTTTGTAGCCCATTTCAGTGGAGCCACCCTTCCAACAGTGGGGTCTTGATTTCATTGGTGAAATTAATCCAATGTCTTTAGGTCAGCATACGTGGATATTGACTACTACAGAATATTTTACTAAGTGGATTGAGGTTGTGCCAACTAGATAAGCAACTGATGATGTGATAATTCAATTCTTAGAAAACAACACTTTTTCCAGGTTTGGTTGTCCCGGGAGGATCATGACTGATAATGAAACAACTTTCAAGTCTAAGAGAATGATCAAGTTCTGTGAATATTATAACATAATACTAAGTCATTCTATAACCTATTACCCTCAGGGTAATGGATTGGTTGATTCATCAAACAAAAGTTTAATAAGAATCATTAAAAAATTGTTGCATGAGAACAAAAATGCTTGGCATAAGAAGTTAATATTTTCATTGTGGGCAGACATAATCAACCTTAAAAATTCAATTGGAACTTCACATTTCTAATTAGTATATGGAAAAGAGGTGGGTTTTCCTACTTCTTTGGGATTTCCAGTTATGAAGTTGTTGCATAAGAAAGAAGAAGAGCCTGGTGACATTCAAAGGAGGATCAATAAGTTGATTCATGTTCAACAGATGATAGAAGAGGTCTATCATAACACCCAACTATTTGAATAAAAAATGAAGAAATTTTTTTATAAGAGAACCAAAGTTGTTGATTTCCAGATTAATGATGAAGTGTTGAAGTGGGATGCTCGAAATGAAGAAAAACGAAAGCATGGAAAGTTCAATAATCTCTAGAAGGGACCATATAAGATCATTGTTTATCATGGAAACAATGCCTACATTTTAGAGGAGCTGGATGGAGAACTTCTTGTTGGAGGACCAGTAAATGGGAGGTTCTTAAAAAACTACCTAACCTGAAAGCAATTTGATCTATTCATTTCATTGTAAATATTCGTTTTATTTCTAAATTTTGTAGGTGTGGATGACACTATGAAGAGTTTGAAGCCTGTGGTGAAGGCCCTAAGATTCATAAGGGTGACTTTTGTTAAAATAATGTAACTGCAAAGTGTATTCTTATTATTATTTGATATATTATTCATTAGATCAATCCCCATTGTGGATTGATCATGTCGGCTATTGTATAAGGACCAAATCCCCTTTTGCAGATTGGTCAAAAGATAATTGTAATATGCAGAATAAGAAGTCGGCCCCAGAATATTTCAAAGAGGCCCCTAAATATAATAAAGGTGGTTATAACCACCCAGTTTGAGAAGTCGGCCCTGCCAATGAAGAGACACTTCAGACGTGCCAGTCTTGTATAAATAAGGAGGCTAGCACCTCACTTAGACACACAACTCACTTGCTCATTTTTGAGAGGCAAGTTCGGAATTGCAATTAGAGAAGAAGGAGAGAGAGTGGTGCATATTTGTGAGAGGATCTTATGTATTAGTTTGAGTTATCTCTTGTCATTGTATTGGCTATCTATAATAAGGAAGTTTTGTTGGGTTTTCTTCCCGTAGAGGGTTTCCCAGGATAAATGTTGTGTCTCTTGTGATTGTGTATTTCTCAGTGATATTGTATTATGTTATTGTTATCTAATGAAATGCAAAGAACTATAATAATGGCTTAAACATTAACATGGTATCAGAGCCAAGTTGAAGAGAACATCTTTCACAAGAGTGGAAAACATCATTGTTGTCTTACATGCAAATTAGGGCTTTTTGATGGTGAAGATTTTCAGCCCTAAAACCATCTAGAAAAGTGTGCCCTCCCCCAAGGATCACTTTGGCACTCTCAGTGCACCTTTTCAGTGGTTGGATCTCCCAGAAAGTGAAACCCTAGTTTCACAAAGTACCAGAAAACCAATGTACCAGAAGTACTAGAAGTACCAGAGTACCAGAGGTACCAGAAAACTAGAAGCACTAATCCATAAATATGCAGATCAAGTTTAGAGGAGCAAAAGTTGGAATTTCTCAGATCCAAACACACCAGGCTACTCGCCTCAGCTAAGCGCACCTCCTGGTAAGTTCAGAATTTGATTTTGAGCATTTTCATTTTTTCGGTCATTTTCCTAGCTCTAGGTAAAAGATGTATGCAAGCGTTAAGCTTGTTGACAAGATAGAAGGAGTGGAAAACTTATGTGCCTAGAAGTATAGGATTTGCCTCATTCTTGAAGAGAATGACTTAGCAAGATTCATCAAAGAAGAAGTACTGAAACCCGTCGATGCTGCAGAAAAGGCAAAGCATCAAAAGGACACAATCAGGGCCAAAAGAATCATTGCAGATTCAATCAAAGACAACATGATTCCTTATGTGTCATATAAGAAGACTCTGAAAGAGATGTTTGATGCCTTGACCAGACTGTATGAAGGAAAGAACATAAACTGGAAGATGAATCTAAGAACTCAACTGAAGAATACAAGGATGCAGAAAGGAGAATCTATTCAGGAATATTTCTCCAGAATATCTCAATTCAAATAACAACTAGAAGCTATCAGAGATACTATAGACGAAGATGAACTTGTGATGA
>ML776713.1:798805-812534 GCA_009831015.1 Picea engelmannii | reverse complement strand
AAGGTCTTGTCATGACAGTTTAATCTTGCTTTGTGGACAACTAACAAGTCCATGCTTATCAACACATCATATAACCCTAAGGGTAATATGTTTAAGGTTGCTTGTGTATGCAGTCTGTTCATTTCAAAAAGCAATGCTTCTATCACTTCTGTTACCATTAGCTTAGTTCATGTGGCTAACTGAACTAACCATGATTTTGCATGGTTTTTCCTTTGTAAAGCACTTGCTTCAACAACTTTGGGCGAAACATAGCAAAGGTTATAACTAGGGTGAATCAAAATAGAAATGGGTTGTTTCAAAATTATACCTTATAGCTCCATGACAAAAGCTTGGTGGTCTGCTTGTTGATTCTCGACAACTACATACATTCTCAACACATTCTTGGCCACGTCATTAACAATAGTAGCCTCTTGAACATGGTAAACCCTTTTACTATCATGTTGTCTATGAGGGAAATCCTCAACAAATGTGCCTCTCCACAACCCCAATATTGTAGAGGTCATTTCTTTTGCTCCTCTACTTTCTCCCTTACTTGCTATGTTGGCTTATTCCCACTCTGAGATGGAAAAATTTGTTGGTGCATACTTCTGGTCGGATGACCAAAATGAGAACATTTTTCAAATTCTTATATTGGGATGGTTTAAATCCCTTCCTATGAAATCCAGGCTTATCCTTTCTCTTCCAATCCTTAAGAGGCTTCTGCCTATACTTGAATTGGTCATAGCAACACTTAGCTTTTCTAATGGTATCTTCCAAAGTCCTAGGCTCATCAAATTCAATCATATCTTGATAGGATTGTGGTAATCCATTGAGAAAGTGTTGTATCCTTGATTTCTCATCCTTAAGGTAGGGAACATACCTCAACAATTCCAAGAACCTCCCCAAGAATCTCTTGGCATAAACATCCATGGTAAATTGTCCCGACTTATGTTCATGGAACTCCTTAATATTACCATCATAGTATTTCTCCGATAAGTATGCCTTCTTGAAATATTTCTCAAATTGTTTCCAGGTCAACTTGCTTTCGTTAAATCCCTTAACATCCTTGAGATCTTCCCACCAAATGGAAGCTCCTCCATTCATATTGAAAACTATTATCTTTGCCTTTATATTTTTTGAGTAACTATGCACTCAAAAATACTTCCTTGATCCTAACAACCATGCCTTAAACTCTTCTCCTTGCTTGATTTATCCATCAAAGGTAGGTGGCTTTGCCTTCTTGAACTCTTCTATCAGATAACTTTGTGAATTTCTCTTCTTTTTCTTCCTGGGAAGACTTGACCCAATGTCACTACTGAACAATTCCTTTGTAGTGGTCTTTCCACTAGATGACTTTGTGGAAGCATCTCCACTAAATCTGCTTCTCTTAGCATCTCTATGCCTTTTCATGGAAGAACTCCTTCCGACATTACTGTGAGATGGTCCATGCTTCTGGACATCCGAAGGGCTCTGTATCTTCTCAAATTGTTCTAGTCTTGCATTACTAATGGTTGGACCTTGTTGCAAATGCTTTTGAGTCTCAAACAAACTCTATAGTAATATTGCATTTAACTCTTCTCTCTCAGCTTGAGGTCTCATGATCCTTTCATCATCTACCTTCAGACTTCTTATAGTGGCTACCAAATATGGAGGGGTTTCTCTGTCCCTCCTACCATAAGTTTACTCATCTCAAAAATGTGAGGTGTCCTCCATGTGTTGCACCATTCACTTATGTTTCCATTTTCAGTATGTCCTACGTGCTGAAAATAGTGAGACTTTGTTAGTGAATCACATTTCAGAATTATATGCATAGGACGTTTCACCTTGTCAAGGCATTACTCTACTCTAACAATCCTGAACCGGGATTCCATTCATGTTGTCGGTTCATCTCAAATTGTTGTTAACACTCACTAGCACGGTTAAATCATTAAAAACAAATATTTCAAAACTCATTCAACCTTAGCCACCCATTCAATCATATAGTTTGAACTCTGCTATGATACCGCTATGTAACACACCCACCCTCCTAAACCCTACTTAGGTTGGTGGGATGTCAAAATTCCTCCTTTCACTTCTCTTATGATCTCGGGCCTACACCCTTTTTCTCTACCTCTATCCCGCTTTGCATTCACGTGGACTTCCTCCACATCATATACACCACTGCACAGGACGATGTGTGTGATATCATGGCAATGACATGTCCTCAGATGCATCACCCTCTCTCAACAATCATTCCGTGAAATGCCAAAAAAAATAAATCATGGATGAACGACATGGACTCACTCCTCTCTGGCTAGATCAACGACTAGCAGTGAGTCAAGATACCTCCCATCAAGAAAATAGGTTATGCAACCCCATTCTATTCCTCGATTTAACCTTTTCTATGACCTCGCTCCCTATAGATCCAACAGTCAGCAGGCTCGGGAGAATCAACGGCCATTATTCACTCAAAACCTCCAAACTACACTATGGAAAAAGGTCACACTCACTCTCCTTCGAACATTGAACTGGTGGGGTCTATGACAAGATCTATAGTTGAGACCTCATTGGTGTGCTTCATAAGAAAATTAATTGTACCCACCCACTCAGGCCTCCTCCATCGGAAAATAGTCACTCTCCATGACATCATGGTTCTCCCAAACAATTCTTCCAGAACAAGAATCTTTCGACAGATCCTATGGTCATTGGACCTCCACATCCAATGGTCAAGAATCTATCAGATCTCATAACCGCTCAATATTTAACTGACACTACCACTTCGATATGGATCTTTCTTCGGGTTGGACCCTCATTATATCCAATGGCTTAGATCTCATTTTTCGAATCACTAACGGATTTATGACTCTCACCACTCTGATTTTCATTATCAAATTTTTTCATCGAGAGTTTCATCTTCTCACTCCCCGTGGACTTTCCCGAACTCTCCATTTTTTACATTCTTAATGACCTAATGCCTGACAGATATACGGTCCAGATCTCCTCAACGTACACTCTCAGTAGATCGATGGCTCTCATCGACTTGAAAATTTCCGATCAAAAAGTTCACCATGACAATGTCTCAAGGTTTTTCCAAAGCGTCTACCTTCCGATAGGCTTCCTCCAAAGCCCATGTCTCTGATGAATGGTCGATATTAGTCCTTCCTACCGACCGAATCAATGGCTCAAGTTCCTCTTGGGTTTTAATAGGGATTCAAACAGGATTAAGGTTTATTTTGGGGCATATTGGCCCACAACCCTCCTCTGCACTACTTACAAGGGTTTGAATTCTAACACCTCAAGCTTTTAACTTGTTATCACACAATTTGTACTTGCCCAAAAGCCAAAGGCAAGTGGATGATAAATTGGCATAACGGGAAGTTGTCCTATCACTGTGAGCTAAATAAGACACCTCTTTCTCTTTAGTGATGAAATCCTATGGGAGACGTCCCCGATGATTTGGGGGTTTGAGAAGGCAAAGGTAAAGGTATCAAGAAAAGTTGTCCCCTCTTACAAGTCACATCGATCAGAAAGTCCCAAAGGTTTAACAATGTGAAGAAAAGATATGCTTAAGTGTACCTGCCCAGAACAAGATAACAAGAAAACACTATTTTTGCAAGTAACAATTGATGTTAGTGCGTTGTAAAACCTTGGACTTTTCAATGAAAGCAATAAGTTGATATAAGATGAAGCAAACAAAAATTTATAACAACAATAAATATATGATGAAATCTTCACAAGTTATGCCTTAAACAAGCTTCAAAATTACTCAAAATGGTAACCTAAACATTTTGGCGCCATTGTCAGGGAACACTGAGTCAATTCTCCTCAAAGACGACACTTTTCGGTAAGCCTTTCCTCAAAAACCTTTACTTTGCAAATATTACCTGGTGACTCCACTGTGGGTGATCCCCTCATCCCTTTGATAGTTTCAAGAAAATTATCCGGTGAATCCACTAATGACAAAACCAACCATGACTTCTCAATGGGACCCGAGAAATTTCAAACCCTTAGAGATGAGTAAAATCCCGGGATACCCTAGCCAAATGCCCCCTAAGTATGAAAAATGGCTCCCTAGATTCATTGTTAGTGATGGAGCTAGAGATGACTATCACATGGGTGATTTTTGGGATTTATTTCAACTCCACCCTATTAGTGATGATGTTGAAGATTGGGCAATGAAACTCTTCTCTGCCACTCTTTATGGAAATGATGGTGAGTGGTATGACAACCTCCTTGATGCTAGCATCACATATATGGACCAATTAGAAGATACCTTTCTCCAAAGATGGGGTATTAAGTTGGAAGACATCCCAATACTACTAAAAAGACTCGAGCATATAAAGTAAACTGAGAATGAAACCATCAGAGAGTTTCAGGATAGGTTTGAGGACCTACTATTTCGAATTCCTAGAAGCCATCATCCTGAAGACAAGTACCTTGTTTATCTCTATACCAATGCACTCTTAGTGCATTTAGGGTTTCTCCTCGGTAAAAAGGACCCAAAAACACTTCATGAAGCTCATAACATGGCTAGAGAAATCGAGGAAAATATCTCCTTGTCCAATGAACAACACTTATTTACCCCAGATGATCTTAGTTTGGAGAGATTAGTTTCCCTTGAGACCATTAATGATAATTTCCAAGAAGAAAGGGACAAATCATCCACTGACAAGAGGTTGAGGGGGAGGATCCTAATGAGGTCTTCCAATCCCATGAGGAAGAGCAGGGGATTACTCATTCTTCTTTCGAGGAGGATGAAGACGTGGTTGAAGAGCAAGAGCTTGAAGATATCAAACACGATGATGAAGCATTGATGTACTCTCCTCCCTTTGATTAATCCATCCAAAATCCCATTTTTCCTGCACAAGAAGAAGAGGATGAGGTTAGTCACTTTCCTTTTCAGGTTTTTGATAATACCTTATTCTATGGTTTAGAGAATGAAGAAGAAATGGAACCCATGAACAAGGTAGATCCTCTATATTATAAAGTTAAAGATGTAGAAGCAAGTCTTCCATTTGATGAAGTTATCCTTGAAGCTCCTGCACAGGAAGAAGTAAGCATGGTGAGTTATTTCCCTTTCCAAATTTTTAATGATTCTTTATCTTATGATGTGGAAAGTGAAGAAGTGTTAACCCCTTCATGCTATGATGAAGATGACAACTTTGTTGATAATATTGATGAATTCATACATGTCGGAAAGTGTAAATGGGATGTAATGGGATATGATGGGGATCCCATTTACGACATTGAGGGACATTTCCAAAAGTTGTCTTTGCAACTATCATATGACATTACTAATAATTCTGACATTTGGCAACAAGGAAATGGTATAGTTACAGATATCTCCAAGGGTGACCTAGTTCTATGTCCTCTTGATGTTTTTTGGTCATACCTCAAAGATTTTGACGAATATCCTTTTGAGCACTTAGATTTACTCTATAAAGAATATTATCAACCACCATTGTGCTCAGATCTTGATAAGGATATTGCTTTTCCAACCCATGGTATTTGTGACAAGGTTATCTAGCCCCCTTTTACTTTACCTCGCTATGTCACTAAGGGTGTAGTTGGGAAACTTGTCCCTTGTATTGAGTTTTCTCCAGAACAAAGCCTTCTTTTAGAATTCAAGGGTAGGTTGAATACTTTGGGAAGAATTTTATTATGTCACTCTTTCAACTTTCCCTTGGAAAATTGCCAATCTTTCTCTAGGTTTTTATTAGTCCTTTCCCAAACTTCAGGATGTGATCATATCCAAGGTAGCCAACCTTCGGACTCTTTAAATCAGCCTTATGGGCCTTTGATTTTTCACGATCCCTTTCTGATATGGATTAAGTATTTTTCTAGAAGTCGGACTTGGCATGATTTTGTCCCTCTCTCCCGCCTCCATAAGCTAGACTCTACGATTTTTTATGATGCGATACATGTTCTAACTCATGTTATTTTTGTGCTTAACTTATCACTATTTTGGTTTATGATGAAGCACAGAGGCAGGTATTGGGAGACATTGCTAGGATGGTTTCATTGGATATTTGACTACACCTAGCATTCAACCAACAAGTGAGTAGAGGTAAGTAGGTAGGCATTTGCATTCATTGTATATACCCTCTGCATTCCATGCTAGAATAGTTGTATTTCCATTTGTATATATGATTGCTTACTTGTATTCCATTGTATCATATATGAGCCAGGGGTGATATCACCACCCCAAATGATTACTAATCAATCTTGTTGAGATCTAACGAGTCACAGGTCGTACCAGAGATGTTAAGGTTTTCATGCGCTCTATGGTGAGCACATGTCCCTGAGTTGGAGCCAGATGTTATCCCCTATCTTAGGGATAACTAAGGAGATTATGTCTCGAGGCCCATAGGTTCTAGACATGGAGTATCGAGAGCCATATTGACTTGAGCCTGGCCCTGGAGGGCCCATCCTTCTTCTCTAGCGCCTCCATTATGTCAGCAGCAGCAGCATCCATCCCATCATCCTGGTTTTGAAGTATCAATGGGTCTTGCTCCATGAGGTAATCAGTCCAGGTATCATGGTATGTGTCACTCTAATTCTCAAAACATTTGAATATGTGCATTTAATTCTTTTTTGATTCATGACGTGTGCTTGGACTTTATGCTTTTTGACTTGTCCATACCTGGGGGGATTACAGGTTGCCCTAGCAAGTTGGTTCCCCTAGGAGTGAGATGCCACTGGGCAGGTTTATGAAATTTCATTGTCCATTCCTATCATACTTATCACTTTTCCTCATCTTCCCTCTCATATTTCCCCTACATTGGTTCAGGCATTGGGTTTGTCAAGCTAGTAAAGGGTTGTACCTTGCCTTGTAGGAAGAAGGGGCCAAAGGCCTAGAGGGTAAAAGTAGTTGGAAAAAGTTAAAAGCCAAAAGATCAAACCTTGAGATGTTTTGCCTAGGGATCCCCGAGAAAGCAATAAAAGGCTTCTCAACAAGAAAAGGGGGGACCCATAAAAAGATAAAACTCAAGACTTGGTTGGTGGATAGGGGATCTCATCATGAGCCAGCCTATTAGATCCATGAGCATGTAGCAATATGACACTATTATTCATCTGGTCACCATGCTAGGTTAGTGGCTCTTGGTGACATAGACAAGAGAAAGGAGGTCTCATCACAAGCCAGCCTTCTCATCTCCGCGAAATGCTTGTGGGTAATGTTGTCACCACTTGTCACCACGCCAGGGCAATGTCCCCCAACTATTCTCTTGAAAGAAAAGGCAATAAGATAAAAAGTAAAAATACATTGAATGGGCTAGGAAACAATTGCATCCATGACAAGGTGCAACTCACCCTCTTCAGAGGCACCCATAGGTAAGACCTACATTTCCCTGTCATCACTGCAAGCCTTGCCCAAACATCTACCACACCATCTCATGCACTTACATGACCTAGATTGGTCTTCACCTGGAAACACCCCACACCTAAGGAAAATTGGCCCAATAAGATGTCCTGGAACCCTATCCAAACCAGACTTGTAGAATAGCATAACGTCTTTGAGCACTTGTGTGGGAAAAGGGGGTTTTATGCACATGTTTGGGTAACTTGATTATTATATGTGATTGACACTGCTATGATCCATGTGACTTATGAGCCCATGGAGGGCATACTTGTTGTTGCTGCAGGACCACGCCTGGTGGATAGGTACATATGGGGAGATGATTAGCTCGAACCTCCATAGGGATAAAATCCCACCAGATCAATGTTGAGACCCCAACCAGGGGCAGACATATACTAGAGGCTTGCACAAAAAAAAAGGTAGGGCGTTCCACGAGAGGCACTTTGGCAGGCCTGGACCCAGTGGGTCTTGCCCTCCCACCATGATGTTGGCCCTTGAAGGCCCCTAACATCATCATTCAAAGCTTTGATGTTATCCAGTTGAGGTATCTATCATGAGGACGCCTTTGGTTGGCACATGTAGTAGTTCCAGAGGGGTTTTGAGCCCCAACGTTTCACTTGGAGGGCTAACATTCCAGCAACAAGGCTAACGTCACCCTAGGAAGGGCATGACGTCACCCTAAAATATGAAATTAGGGTTTAATTTGTCAAATTTATGTACAAAACTAGATATTTGATGTAACTGGCCATGTGAACCTTTTTGACCTAATTTTGTAAAGGGTCATTTGGATTGTATAAAAAAGAGATTAATCCATTGTATTTTTTTCATCGTTCTTTCACTCACACAAGTGAGGTCTAAGATTCGACCTATTTAAAGCTTACTGGCTGAAATTAAGTGGTGCGCAACTCTTGGAGGAGGCTTGTCTTGGTGTATTTTGGAAATTTCTTGGTGGAAAGTCTTCAACTAGGGCATATTGCTAGATTATTCTTGGTGAATGTAAGTGAAAATTTGCAATTCGTCTTTCTTTGAATGGTTATAATATATTTTACTTTGCATTTACAAGATTATGAAATTGCTAGTGTAAAACCCTGGGAGATTAAGCACATGTTATTGTCCTTGTCTCAATAGTTATCCACCTACTAGATTTTGCTAGAATACATATCCATTGAAGCATGTGTTAGAGCCCTACCTTTGTAGCACTCTAACACCATTGCTTCATCAAGTTTTTATTTATCTCAAGCTTGAGCTAAAGAAGAAGAAAAAACGTTAGGGCCTAGGGTTACCGAATTCAAAGTAGTTGTTTTCCTTCTAGGGTATGGTGATTGAGGCCTTGTGTTACCAACACCTCAACCATTCTCCCTCTTGTCTTTACCTCACACATTATCATTTGTTTTCTTGAAAGATTGTTGCTGCAAAAAGTGACTGCATTAGTCCTAAAGACATTGGTTTATACCTTATACTTGTTTGATTGGTGAAAGCAACTCCAAAACCATTTACCTCAATATATTTGCTAACTACTCCTAACCCTAGATTAGATTAATCTACTAACATTATTGTTGTTGTTACAAAAGTAAGCTACAACCATATATTGCAGCACTAAAAGATCCTAAAAGCAATTGTTAAAGTTGATTTTTTGCCTTCTTAGCTTCTGACAAGTGCAAGTATATTGTTAATTCTAGATTACTATTTTTGGTCATTTTAAAGCTCGTTCAAGGCTTAATTGTGAAGCTATAATATATATACATTGTTGTTATAAATTTATGTTTGCTTCATCTTATATATCAACATATTGCTTTTATTGAAAGTCCAAGGTTTTACGAAGCTCTAACATCAATTGTTACTTGCAAAATAGTGTTTTCTTATTGTCTTGTTCTCGGCAGGTACACTTAAGCATATATTTGCTTCATATTCTTAAACCTTTGGGACTTTCTAATCGGCGTGACTTGTGAGAGGGGACAACTTTTCCTGATACCATTACCTTTGCCTTCTCAAACCCCCAGGTCACCAGGGACGTCTCCTTTGGGTCATTTTGAAGCTCATTCAAGGCTTAATTGTGAAGCTATAATATATATACATTGTTGTTATAAAATTATGTTTGATTCATCTGAAACATCAACTTATTGCTTTTATTGAAAGTCCAAGGTTTTACGAAGCTCTAACATCAATTGTTACTTGCAAAATAGTGTTGTCTTGTTGTCTTGTTCTAGGCAGGTACACTTAAGCATATATTTGCTTCATATTGTCAAACCTTTGGGACTTTCTGATCGATGTGACTTGTGAGAGGGGACAAATTTTCTTGATACCATTACCTTTGCCTTCTCAAACCCCCAGGTCACCGGGGACGTCTCCCCTCCGATTTCACCCCTAAAGAGAAAGAGGTGTCTTATTTAGGTGACGGTGATAGGACAACCTCCTGTTACGCCAATTTACAATCCACTTGCCTTTGGCTTTTTGGCAAGTATAAATTGTGCGATAACATAACCCACTTCCTCAGCACATAGGCAATGATTCACCGTAACCCCCAAGGTGAATATTTTCATATCCTGCAAACTTTCCATTCAAAGGCTAGGGAAACACAAGGTTACACATCTTCACTGACCCATCATGCACAATCATTACAGGCAATCAATTAACTTCTAAAAGAATATATATTTCACCATTAAAAATCAGATATATCATTCATTCATCAAATAAAACTTGTCATTGAGAATATAATGTAATTTATATTTATTAACAAACATTTACAAGGTGCATTGAGAAACACTTATATGTTCAGTTTAAATTTCAACCAACCAACTAACTGGGGGTGAACGCCTTTCCACCCAACCATAGACTCTGTTGTACTTATACTTTCTAGAACAAGCCACCCCTATATCAGGCCATGATACCACAAGGGACTCTCATGGGTTGGCTAATAGGTCAAGGAATCGGTCAGGAAGGTTACTTTACTCCACTACACTCGCAACAACATAAATCCCCTCTTCCCACTGAGCTCAAGGACTCCAAGAGCTTACCATGTGCCTTCCCAGCTGGATTTCCACTACAAAAGGGAATCCATTCTCTTTTACTCAGTCCCTCAACACCCTCCTCTTACTAGTGTTTGTTTCTTTCCAGCAAGCACCAATCCCCGACCCTCTCCGCTCCAATATGGATATGGGTATTCTTTATTCCAAGGTGACCATTCATGGCTTGGGAAAGCTTCCCATCTTTCTCATGAGAACTTTTGTTAGGTAGCTAGAGAGGTAGTGGGGGGGACAGAGGGCCCATAGTGATAATAGTGGAGGCCAGTCAATGTAAGGTGGACTAGGTCCACTATATTATTAAATAAGGCCCACTGTGGTAGTTAGATATAATAAATGGGTAGTTAGATATAATAAATGTAAGAAGACTTATTAGAAGTTTCTACTTCTATAAGATTCATCCTCTAGAATGTTCTTAGGTGATAGTAGCAATATATAAAGGGGTTCAAACAGTGTAATGGGATATGAAGAAAAAGTATTGTATTTGGAGTTGAAGCTCATTAGGAGGTTGCCCCCTCGAAGAGGCAAGTGAACAGGAGAGGATCCCTTCCATAATAGGATCCATTGTATGGTGTTGCCCTACCTCAATGGTTTTCTTATAATAAAGTGTGGTTTATTCTATATTGCTCTGTGGATCTATTGTGTATTCAGTATTTGTGGTGATTATATTTGTAGATATACTCAGGTACTTAACAACTTCTCAGTTCCCTTTTGCTCAATTCTGCGCACTTGAGTTCTATCTGTTCACTTGTATTACCATACCATCTGTTTATGAGTCTGTATGTGTATTCGTGTCTCTCTGAGTGTCTGTCTATGTTCACTCCCTCTTCCTCCTCATTCATTTTCCTCAACTAGAACATTCTTCTTGTTCCTCGAGATCCCCACTCACTTTTTTTCAAAAGCAAACCCCTACAGTCAAGCTCGCAAATCAAAGGGGAAAATCCATGTACTTCCGACTGACAATTGTAGCTGACCCTTCACTCTTCCGAGTACAAGTTCTGAAGGAAGTCATAATTGCTCCAACTACTCGATATGATGCAATTAACGAGTTTTTTGTATACAGGGTGGATAGGGTACTTAAGATAGGCTATTGATTCAAAGTCTTGCAAGTGTAGGTTGGGTTTTTGGGCAAGCTTTCTATTTTCTTCGTAAAAAATTACCAGTTTCCCCCTCACCAGCTCCCACTCATGGTATAATGGACAATACTGCAAGGCTCCCCTATTAGTCAGTTGTTTGGTGTTTTTATCAACATAAAACACAATTACAGTCTTCATCAATTACAATGCATGAAGTCTTAAGCATAATTATAGACTTGGAGCAAAATGGGTTGTTACACCCCCATCAATCACCAAATCAAAATGCAAGACATGAAAGAAGGGTTTAGGAGAGGGGTACTTGCCCAGTGGATCGTGACCATAAGTCCCATCACCAAGGGAACTGGTAGGAAACTATTTTATAGATGGTGAGAAAGAACCACGAGAACCAGAGAAAGGTGTCAAGTCATCCCTCGAAGATACCAAACGAGCCCCTTCAATCAACTAAATTAAGAAGTCCCAGATCAAATTTTTGTGAGTCTCACAACCTATTATAGGATTCACTTCCAAATTAGCTCCACCAGACTCTGGAAGACATGGATCATGAATGACATGAGTCTGTAAATCTTTCGAGACTAGAGAAGTCTCCTTTGTCACCTTTCTCCAAACTTTGTGACTGGAGAACTTAGTGCAATATGCTAGGATGTGACCATACTCATGGAATCAAATAGAATGAAAGGGCACATGAACATAGTCCATATGTTGAGAATAACAGGATTTTCTAGTAACCAAGTCGAGTGATTCGAAGAGGCTTTTTGATAAGTTCAGGTCGACCAAAACCCTAGAAACTGAGTGTTTGGATACGTCTAAGAAGATATCATCCACCAAGACAAATCTCCCTGGGATGTTTCCAATGGCTCAAATAGCCTTTTCTGACAAGAATTCCATTGGGAGCCCCGGGAGTTTCACCTATACTGGGGACCTCTCCGGAGACTTTAAGGAAGTTTCAAATAGTGGGTGCTAGTGCTTAAGAGAGAAGGGTAATTTGTCTAGGAACCAAACTCCTTTGGTGATTCAAAGGGCATCCTCTTTAGACTTGAAGATGAATCAACACCAACCACATTCTAGATTATGAAAAAATGGGCTATATCCAAGGACTGGGAAACCTATGAACTTAGAATATCCAAAGAGACACATCTGGTTGCAAAACTTTCCCACTGGAGAGTCAATTCCATGAGGTGGTCTAAAGGAACATCCTTGTCGACTACCAAAAAAATCCCCTCCCCCCTCAATTCCTCACCACCTTTCTTATTTTTTTGGAATTCTGTGAAGGTTTTTTTGAACTCACACCACCCTGAAGTGGAGAAATGTTAAGGTTTACACTAATGAAGCCTTTACTTCACTCAGTAGAAGGGGGCACTAAGACTATGCAATCACAAAATGAGGTTTTCGAAGACAAATCTTCAAAAAGGAATCTATACACCAACCCCAAAATCTTATCGAGATTTAAACTCTCACCCCAACCTCTAGCTCGACATGCCTCATGGTAGTTGGGAGGGTCTCTGAAGTACCAGTACTAGGATTGACCTTTGTCGGGGGAGTACTGACAGATCTAAAACCCTTGGGGATAGAAATGAGTATGAGTCGCGTATTGTTGCAGGTGACATCACACCAATCCTCTTTAGGTATCGATCTCGAGTATGAAGATTTGGACAACCTTGACCAAGGTGGTGAAGTTAGATGGGAGCACAAAGATCTAGTCCTTTGACAACTAATTGTCAAACTAATCCACCAATGACCTATAGGAATCCATGTCATCCTTCATGTTACAAACCCTCAAACCTCCATGTTTTTTTATCTTCAAATTATCAATGGTGGAAAAGTTTGTTAATCAACCACTAATATAACTCATAGTTCCCTGAACATGAGTAAATAAACACGATTAAAAACATGCGTTAACCTTTGAAATCCATTCAATAGTTATTAACATTTCCTTTGAACTATACTTTGTTTTTCCATTCATGCGGTCTATGGTTATTTGGAATCAATTTCAAAGACATTTTCCCTGATCCCCAGCTTAGAACTCATGTCACTCGTACTATCAACCCTTTGAACCTAGATTGTTTGTTTACCTTATTCATAGATATTTGAAGAATACCAACTTGTTAGTCTCATTGTGATCTCCAAAAAGTCCATTCGGCCTTGTTAGCGATCAAAAATGCACTAGCATTTTTTAAAGAATGATTCATAATCTTGTAGGGAACATTTGACTAGCTTCCCGAGCTCCAAATGCATATTTGAAAGCACCATTGGAAAGCTTAGGATTTCTAGATGTCAATCGACTATTCAAGCATGTAAAA
>ML776713.1:765433-775788 GCA_009831015.1 Picea engelmannii | reverse complement strand
AGAAAACCAAAATTCATTCACTATAGTAGAGGTTGCACTAAATTATAGCGAAGCATTCATCAGATACGAATATGAAATGAAACGAAATATGAGATACAAGAAAACAAACTCATAACACAGTCGTGACGGAATTGAGAATCTTCAGATTCGCTTTATATTAACTCTCAAAATGTAAAACCTCTATTACAATCGACACAAAAAGGTCTAGCCCTTTTTCTTTCTTTCTATGGTATATTTATACAGTTTTACAATAAGATGGAATCTCAATCGTTGTAAAATTTTCAGTTATGATAAGGAGGAGAGAAATCGTTCCATTTCTTTCTCTGTGTCTTTATTTGGTGACAAAAGCTTGTCCTCGCGCATGCTTGGTACAAGTGACACACCTTTCCACCAACCGAGATATCATCCTTGACGGTTCTGCTTGACAATTGGCTTCAAAAGAGTGACAATCTCAGGCTAATTGCGGAAACCTGTCTTCCATCTCTCTGTCTATGATGTCGATAGCGCACAATTGCACACTTGGTTTAATCATACATTTATCTATTTGGACTATGTCTGCCATAGTCACTTGTGAGATCTCGGTCGAATCTCTTTCCTCTTTTTCATTTAAATCAAGTGAGATTTTTGCCATATTCATTTGAATCAATGCCTCGGCATTACCTCTGCTATCAATGCCTAGCAGATCACCATCTATAGAACTAAAAGTCTCTTCTAAGGATTGTGTTACCCTCTTGGCTTGCAGCTTACCTTTCGAGATGTTGTGTTCCCATTCTTTTAGTAGAATATTTCCTCTGGTCTGCTCCGAAATGGTAAACTTGGGAGTACTTCCCGATTCCCTGTTGTTTGTGGCTATCACAGCTTCTTGAAAGGCGACCCGTGTTGCTCCAACTTCTCTTTCTCTAACAGATAAATTTTCCAAAACTTGAATAACAAGCAAGCAATTGTCCCGAATCGCCACTACCTTGGCAAGTAAATTTCGTTGGGCCGCTGAAACTCTACTCCGAATCTCCATCGCCAGGGACTGGAACATCCCGATATTTATAACTTTAATTTCGGCGATTTCCACACTGGCCTGTAGCTGTTCGATCAAGTCTTTTTGTTGGCCCGCTTGTATTTGACCATTCCGAACCACCATCTCTGCTTGTTCGAGCTTAGTCTTGAGCAGCTCTATCTCACTTTTATCGGCCAACCTTGCTTGTTCTATCCCTACACTCACCTGGTCCTTGGTAGCCTCCTCTGTAGTGGCTAGTCTAGCTTTTAGGGTTTTGATGAGGCGATTTTTTCGTTTCAGCTGGTTTTCAAAACCCCGACTGAAAATTGATTCGTTGTGGCATATGCCCCTAATGTCCCAGCTATTTCCGTCGTGAATTGTTCATTCCTCTTGTCTTTCCCATCAGTCAATACTTTGTATTTCTTGGTTGTTGATTCCCCCTGCTGATAGAATTCTCTCTTTACCACAGCCTTTCTTTTCTTATCAAAGAAGAACTCATTTGGAGGGAGCTCTTCCACCCTTATAGGCCTCAATTCTTCATTTAAAATCCACCCTGTGTCAATATTTCCCTGAGTTGACTGCAAGGGAGTAATGGATGCGATGGGGTCTCCAATTTGCTTGGTTGATTGCCCCGGGGTAGTAACCGGAGTCTGTTTTCTCGGTGGGTCAGGAGTCTTTATCTCTGTTTTCGGACTCTTAGTTTGCTCTTCCCCGTCCTGGTGTTTTTCTTGACTGGGTGTCGCATCTTTGGAGCCTTCGACATCTTTTTGCTTCACCTCCGCTGTACTTGGATTCTCACCCTGTAAGACTGCGGGAAGACAACTGCGTCGATGTTCTTGGAACTTTAGAACATTGGCCCTCTCTTCAGGTGCCAAGGTTTGTATCCGAGCTAAAATCTCGGCATAAGATCTTGCGCCTCGGAAAATGTCATCTGAGGGCGAATTTTCGTGTTCAAATCTCTTAAGTCCGCAACTGGCCAAATGATTACTCATGACCCTTTGCGGATCGTATTTCTTGAATCCAATAAGGACTGATTTTAAGTCTTCCAGGGCTACTGCCTCAGCTTTAGCATGCCTGAAATCTAACAAAGAATATGAATTTAGACGAACATGAAAAGGTAGCCATACCTTCTTTGAGTATCCCTTAAGCTCCTTACTTATGCCACTGATTATTGTTTGTCTAGTAGCCTCGCGACAAGCCAACTTGTCGGGGATAAATAATGGAAATGCATGTGGGGGAACAGAAGCCCCGAAAACTCTGAGATATGAGAATTCCGCCTCTACATACCAGTCAGTTATACTGCTCAAATTCATCACTATACTGTCTGAGATCCTGGGTGGCGAGTGGCTGAAAATAGTGACATCCAGAGGTACCATCACCCAGTTGAAGATTTCATATACGCAATCTGTCACTTTGTTTTCCCACAATTTCGAATGATAGACGTGGATGGCCTCGGCCTCTACTGGAGTCCAAATCCAGCTCATTAAGGGAAAAGGTGTTAGAAAGCACACGACGTCCATAATGTATGCAGACATAAAAAATGAAGAAATCTTTCCGCTCTCTTTCTGCGCCCGATACTCTGTAACCCGACTGGTCAAGCTATCAGACAACATTTTCGCCCAGTTGAAGGAACGACCTTCGACGACTTGATGTATTAGAGGCACCCATTGAAGAAAGAAATGTGAGGTGTCCTCTCTCCCGTATAATCAGCATGTCATCATAGTTACATACTTGAACTGTAGTTTCAAGGAAGCTATTGAATATATACCATTACTATCTGCCCTGAACTTCGCAGGGTGCGAAATCCAATCTCTTATTAAGTTAGACATAGTCTTGTCATACTGCACACATTCCTTCTATTTGAACTTCTCCAAGAATTCGGCATCATATGTAATGTCGGACGTTGTGGGCAACTTGTACATAGCTTGCAGATGTTCAGGTTTGAAAGTCCCGATGGTGACCTTCTGCTCATTGATGATGGTTCTGGTTGGTATGTCCACATGGTCTAATGCCCATCAGACCATATCATAGTAGGGGACAAGTCGTGGTCTGGCCGCTACTTTATGCATTCTTGATTGAATGACGATCTTATATTTGGTTGTTATGTCGTCTTTTTCATTGTCGCTGGAATCATAATAATAATCCACTAATTCGGCCTGCAGAACATTAGAAACGAGCGACCAGTTCGGGACAGAGTCGACACTTCGAGGTGAAGTATCAATGACATTGTCCGAACCTTATCCTGAAACCTCAACGCTGGCTTTAGATGCTTTTTGCGGGGCTATGACGGGAGATCCTGCTTTAGCTCTTCTGCGATAAAAATATGTATACATACAGAAGTTAGCTCGCTGAGAAAGTGTGCTCTGCGTAATATAGAAATGAATTTGTTATAACGAATAACAGCTCTATATATTCGAAAACTCAGTACTTTTTAAGAACAGATCAGCAAATCACGTTTAAAAATAAATTTAGCAATAAAAACCCAATCTTTATTTGTCGATTCGCCTTATTTCTAATTGATGCCATAAATTTTGGCGGTTCGAAATGTCAGTTGGCGTAAGGAAGAATTAAGACTGCCTCGTAAACTGTGCATGCATCAAAACACGGGAGATACTGATTTAGCTTAATTAATCCAGTTTTACCAAAGTTAATTAATCTTTCGGTACTCGTTGTATCGAAAATTTTTGCTTTAACCCTTTGAACCTCTAACACCCGAAATTTGCGATGATTGACTTTGGTTAATAAAAACGTAATTGTGATTAGATGCTTAATTAATTACGTAATTATTTATATCGCCATATTGTGACTCGGAGCTTCGAAGGTATAACTTCCGGAAAGTTTGAATGCCAAGTCGCGAAACCGCGAGATCGCGATGATATGTTTTAATTAAAAGGGAGGATAAAATCGGATTAAATGTTTAATTAATTATGTTCATATCTTTATCGCGACTTCGCGTCTCGGGGCTTAGACAATGTAGCTTTTTAAAAGAGAACACGCCGAGTTGCGAATTTTCAACAGAACTTAACCATGGCTAAGCTTTTACCTTTAACCTTGACACAGGTTACTAAGACAAGAAATTCGTGGTTTTGGCTATCGGGGTTACGACAATAAAACTTTTGGTTTTAGTGAACGTCGAGACGCGAAAACCTGATGATGTTTACTCGTGATTTAGGAAAATTTTACTCTCGTTACTGCCCTGGGTAAAATTTTAAAGTGATTTCTCCGTTTCGTTGCTCAGGACTTGTGAACTACGTGATCTATAGCATCCAACATACGAAATCCCGAGGTAGAACAAAGGGGGAAAATTTTGACGAAAAGTAGAACTCGCCTTGAGAGTACAATACTATCGCCACTCGCGTGATAAGACTTCAGAGATTTTGAAACCACAAATGGAAAATACGAAAACCATCTTTTGATTTCGAGCATTAAGACATGAAATTCGAGACGGGCTAGAAAAAACAAAGGCGGCTCCAACAGAGGGCATAAAAGTGGTTGTGACTTATGCCTTTGAAACTCTCTACTCAGAAACGCATATTTCTACCATAAACCCCAAAGACTACCCTCTCTCTCTCTGGTCCCGACCCTCATTCAGGAGGATGTTAACAACAATTTAACCTGAGTAGTTCATCAGCAAGAAATAAAAGAGGCGTTGGACCAAATGAACCCAGATAAAGCCCCTGGGCCAAACGATTTCACCGCTAGATTCTATCAAAGTAGTTGGGACATAATCAAATCAGACCTAACAAAGATGATCTGGAAATCTCATAAGTGCAGTAAGTTAGGAGGAGGAACAAATTCATCTTTCCTAGCTCTTATTCTGAAAGAAAAGGGGGCAATCAAGTTTGGAAGATTCCTCCCAATCTCACTTTGCAAGACAAGCTTCAAGATCCTCACCAAAGTGATAGCCAACAGAATTAAAAATATTCTCCCAGACATCATTTCGGAGAACCAAGGCAGTTTTGTAAAAGGTAGACATATAGTGGACAACATCATTTTAGGTCAAGAAGCCTTGCACTCTAGCATTCACCGAAAGGACAAAGGTATGATAATAAAGCTAGATCTTGCTAATGCGTTTGATAGAGTAAGACACAATTTTCTTTTCAAGGTAATGGAAAATTTTGGCTTCGTCCCAGCCTTTATAATCTGGATAAAAGCTTGTATTGGTTCCTCTTGGGTAACACCTCTAGTGAACGGTCAAGCGACCAAGTTCTTTCAAGCCACCAGAGGTCTCCAACAAGGTTTCCCTCTCTCTCCTCTTCTTTATGCAATCCAGGCCTCAGTTCTTAGCTTCCAATTGGACCACAACCAGACACACAACAATCTTCTTGGCCTAAGGATAGCCTCAAGAGTTATACACATCAACCATGCCCAATTTGAAGATGACATAGTGTTGTTGGGAGGGGCGAGTGTGCAGACAACAAAGAAATTCAAAAAAGAGCTAGATAGCTACGTAGAAATCTACATCCACCAAATTCGGACTTTCAAAGGAGATTGGGAAATTTCATCAAACAGTCAAGGGGCCAAAGCAAGATATGGAAGACCGAGTAACCCAACCGGAAGAGAAAATGGCACAATTGAAAAAAGATTGGCAGCAGGAGCGAATTCAACCCAAGATGGGCGGGTCCAAGTAATCTGGAAGGTCGCTTAAGACTAGTACTGGCTCCATAAAAATAACGTTGCGAAGAAGGCATTTTGTATAGAAGCCTCCGCATATTTTGAATCTGTTGTGTTTAATTCCATATAACCAGGTAGGAAAATGTTCCTCCTGGTCTTGTATCTAGTTTTCTGAGCATTGCTCACTCTTTGTGTACCAGCACCTGTGGCTCGCCACAACTTTTCTTTAATCAAAATCCATTACCCGTTTCTGTCAAAAAAAAAACAAAAAAAACATGATATTATTTGAGCTCACCAGTTGGAAAATCAGTTAATGACTTTAAGTCCAAAATATTTTCCTTGCATTGAAGATTACTTGTCTAAGTTCAAAACACTTAGACTTTTGTGTATAAAATGCGAACTAGGTCTGTCGGAAGATCAATGCATATATGTTATTCTTGCTAAGTTTGGTAGTGCATATTTTGCTTTTGTATCTACCTTTTATGCCACCAGAGAAGCTCTGGGGAGTGCTTATAAAAAACCCTCTCTTGAGTCCTTTTGTGATGCTATGATTCGATAGCAAGATAATCTTCTACAACTTGGATTGATTAACATTGTAGGTACATCCAACAAAGCCTAGGTGGCCCAGTAGAAAAATAAATCCAAGAATCCCAAGAAGCAACATCATCGCCATAACAACAAGCAAAACAAGGGTCCCAAACCCTCTCAACTAGCTTATGCTCCTTATGGTGACAAGGGAGAAAAATCTAAAAATAAGAAGATTGACAAACATTGCAACTTTTGTGGGAAAGATGGTCATGGTGGGTCCAAATGTTTTGAGAAGATGACAGCTTTAGAAGCAACGATGAAGAAGCACACCTCATTATTGATTCTTCTTCTTCTTCTTCTTCTTCTCATGGACATGCACTTTCTACTTCTAGTTTCTCCTTCAATGAAACTTCTACGTCTTCTTTTAATGAGTGGCTTATTGACTCTAGGGCATCTTATCATATGAATAAGGATAAAGCCTTATTTTATGCTCTTAATGAATGTAACACCAAGAAAATACTTGTTGGTGATGATAGATCTCTTAGTGTTGTAGGGTCTGGAACAATCCAAGTAGATAATGGTCATTTCATTGATGTATTATGTGTTCCAAGTCTTTCTTGCAACCTTCTATCAATATATCAGATTACTCATTCATGTGAAGATAAAACCATAGAGTTTTTACCTTACCAAGTTGTAATCAAGGATCTAAAATATTCTAAGCATGTTCTTACAACCAGAATTGTTGATGATATTACAGGTTGTACAATTTTGACAACTTTGGATCATCATATTTTCCATCATTTTTTGTTTCTCATAGAGATGACTTGAGAAAACTTTGGAATGAGCAATTTAGTCATCTTAACTACCGCTCATTACAACAACTATGTAATCCACAAATGGTGATTGGTCTTCCTTTTGTTTCTTGCGGGGATGGTGTTTCTTCCGGTTCTGTTATCGACAAACATCATCGAGACAATTTCGACAAACATGCCTCTTGGAACGCCTTGGCCCCTTTGTAGCATGTTCACAATGACTTGTGTGATCCACTTTCTTACCCTTCTTTTTCTAGGTGCAAGTATTTCTTAACTTTCATTGATGACTTTTCCAGATGCACTTGGGTTTACTTCTTAAAACTTAAGAGTGAAGTTTTTGGCCTACAAGGCCCTTGCAGAAAAGCAATTTGGACATACTCTTCAAAGGTTAAGAATAGATAATGGAGGCGAATATGTGAACAATAATTTTACAAATTATTGCATTGCATAAGGCATTCAAATGCAACACATTGTTCCATATACACCACAACAAAATGGTGTTGTTGAGAGAAAGAACCACACATTAAAAGAAATGGCTAGTTGTATGATCCAATCTAAGGGATTAAGTCTAAAGTATTGGGCAGAAGCCATTAACTGTGCAAATTAAAAGTAAACCACACTCCCACAAAGGCTCTTAAAAATATAACACCGGAAGAAGCATGGAATAAACTTAAGCCAGATGTAAGTCACTTCTGTGTATTTGGCAGTATAGTATGGGCTTACATTCCTAATGAGAAAAGGAAAGCATTGCAACCTAAAAGTGAGAAGTGTATATTTGTTGGTTATTCTGAAGATGTCAAAGGTTATAGAATTCTTCAACCACACAATAATGAAATTATGTTAAGAAGAGATGTTAAATTTGATGAAAATCTCTTGGCCTGCGAGCCTAATTCCACGTTTTTGCCTTCTTCGACCTACGAGACATCTTCGACGTTTGTGCCTTCTTTTGTTCCTATTATGGTTTCTTCTTCTTCTTCAGATGATAACAATGAGGATGAAAATCCACCTCTTCCTGCTCACATTCCTCTAGATGATTCCAATGAACCTGAACATACACCAACACCACTGCTTCCTAGATGGGTTCATTCAACATGAGAAGCATATGGTGATCTTGCCAATGATCCTTCATATCAGCGTCGCACACGTTCACAGTTCCAATGAGCCTCTTCTCTTTTGGATCAAGTTGTAGAGACTCGTGATCCAAAGACATTTGTAGAAGCTTTAGGCCATCCATATTGGGATACAATAATGAATGGAGAGTATCATTCTTTAATGGCAAACGATACTTGGAATCTTGTGCCTCTTCTGAAAGGAAGAAAACTTGTTAGATGTAAATGGGTCTACATAACTAAGTATGCATCATATGGAAGTGTTGAAAGACACAAGGTTTTGTTAGTTTCCAAAGGATTCTCCCAAGTTGAAGGAATTGACTATAATGAAATATTTTCCCCTGTAGCCAAAATGAATTCCATCTGCCTTGTTCTAACCCTTACAACCTCACAAAGATGGGAGGTCCATCAGATGGATGTCAAATCTGCCTTCTTGTATGGGGATTTGCAAGAAGAAATCTACATGGAAATACCTCCTGGCTATGTCCAGAACGAATTTAGTCTTGTTTGTCGCCTTAAGAAATCTCTTTATGGTGTTAAGCAAGATCCTCAAGCTTGGTATGCCAAAATGGATAGCTTTCTTCTTAACACTAACTTTTATAGATGTCATTCTGACCCCAATGTCTAAACCAAGAAAGTAGGAAGCCATCTCATAATCCTTGTTATTTATGTTGATGATCTTATCCTCGCTGGTAGTGACCCTAAAATTTTAAACCATGTGAAATACAACCTTAAGAAGAAATTTGAAATGATTGACTTAGGTTATTTGCATTATTTCCTTGGCCTCTAAGTTTTTCAAACCAAGGAAAGAATTTTCTTTCCTAGTTTAAGTATGCTTGTGACCTTCTTCGTCCCTTTCACATGGAAGATTAAAAACCATCCCCTTCTCCCTTCCAATCTGCTGTCAAACTTGTTACCACTTGTACTTCTCCCGAAGTTGATGACACTTTGTACCGTTAGTTAGTTGGTGACCTCTTTTACTTGACTCATACCCATCCTAATCTTTCTTTTGTTCTTGGTATTGTTGCTTGGTATGTGAAAACACCCCATGAAAGCCATTGGAAAGCAGATAAAAGGATACTTTAATATGTCCAAGGTACAATTTAGTTTAAGATAAATTACAGCTCAGGGGGGACTCCTTCATTGGCTAGTTTCACTAATTCAGATTGGGCTAGCAACCTTGATTATTGGAAGTTTATTGATTTAATAAGCCTTTTGGCTTTGATAGATCCTTTTAGAGTTTGGATTCTAATGACAACATCCAACCACCCTCTGGTGCAACAGTCAAAGTGCCATCAAGCTCTCCAAAGATCCAGTTCATCATCAACGCAACAAACACATCGAGCTACACATGCACTTCATCAGAAAGTTCATTCATGATTGAGTTATTAAAGTTCTCTTATGCCCTACAAAAGATCAAGTTGAAGACATTTTCACAAAGCCTCTTACAAAAGCGAAGTTTTCCAAACTTCTATCTATGTTAGGAGTTTAGGATGTTGTCATTAAGGGGGGATAGGCTCTAATTCCTCCTTCCTTCTCCTATTGTGTCGCCTTTGTAAATTCTTCAATCATATCCCAAGTTGTTCTTAAGGGGGTGTCGAGGAAAAGGTATGAAGAACCTCACTCCAACATTTTTTAATCTTACTTGGTTGGGGTAAGATAGTTGGGATTATCACTCGGGGTTTATAGACTTAGACAAAATTATCAATTGATTCTTGAGTAATAAGTACAAGGAACCAATGTTGTCCTTTTAAAATTAAATTGTGCAAAAGAAGAAAACAAAAAAAAATAGATGTAATGTGTTGAGAATTAAAGAACAAATGAAATGCAAATCTGAAAGTAATATCAAAGATTACATATGTGAGATAAAAATCAACAAAGCGATTTTATTGATTTCACTCCAAGTTATAATCGTAACCTTCTTTTCAAACCCTTGCAAGGATAAGGACCAAGACTGGATTTAGAGATCTTCGATGGGCACCATACAAAAAGACTCTAACAACAAGTGAATACCGAGACTAGAAATCTGGATCAGCTTAGCCATGAAAGTATCATCTACTGACTCTGTAAAATATTCCCTATCAGTAATGCAAACTAATTCATGAACATATCAGAATACACAGACTAGCAAGACAAATAATCAACCTTTCTAGAATAAGTTGATGAATAATGTATCTCAATCTTTGAATCATGTTATCTTTAATAAGACCCTGCTATAAACAGAAAGGTTAAGACTCTACGATAGCTCAAAATGAATGAAAGTAATTAATCTCACAAGTTTTAAGAGCAAACCTTTATCAA
>ML776713.1:744625-759693 GCA_009831015.1 Picea engelmannii | reverse complement strand
TTACGTACCCGATACGGGATAACATATTAACTACAAGGGATAAGATATTAAATAAAGGGGATAAGGGGCATTAACGGGAAGGGATAAGGAGGTAATAAATGAGTTAGGTAGGGAGTAAATGAGGGGGGGAGTCGGTGAAGGAGGGATAAGGAAGGGAAGGAGTTTGACGGGGGGCATTCCACGGGAGGTAGGGGGATGAATTTTGGGAGCTCTGGATTTTATCAGTGCATCGGGGTTGCTAGGGGTTTTGGGCACGGGGGCCAGGATATCCGTTGATATCCTGGAGCTAGGGAGTTACCTAGTTGGCAGGGAGGAACTAGGTTTTGGGCAGCGTTTTGCAGAAGCGGTCAAGGAGGCAAGCGACGGACAAACGGAGGATTATTAGCATCAGGTTCAGGTATTATTTAAAATTATGCATTGTTGATTAATCTCTTTTAAAATTTTATTATTATTGATGAATTTGCATACGAATGAGCTAAATTATAGAAATTCTTGAATTTTACTACTAAGTATAAAATAATTGGTTGTTTAATTTATTCGACTCCTACATTTGGTATCAGATTTGTACTTGAAACACTAGAGCCATAAGGGCCTACCTAAAAATGAATGTAAATGTTCAAAAAATAATTCCACTATTTACCGAACCAGAAAATAGTGAGTTTGTCATACTAGAGAAAAAACCCATAAATTTATTTCTTGGTTTGGGAAAAATATGAAAAATATATATATATATTGCAGTTTTCATGTCATTTAAATTGGAAACAACCTAAAAACAGAACCAACCAAGAACTGAAAATAGTCCAATACTAAAAAAAAACACCCAAAAGAATCCTAAGAGAAAAGTAACTTTGAAGCCTTAAGAAAACCCTAAAGTTAAAATAACAAGAAGTAAGTAAGAAATCTGGCGTAGTGTCTAGTCTCTGTCCGCCTATTCAAGCCACCTACACACCTATGAAAGTCCTGACCTCACCTGTAAGGACAAAGAATAAAGAATATTAAGAAGTACAAAGAATAAAGAAGATTAGAATCTTAATTCTGAAAGAATATGGAAATATATATTAGATATACATGTAATCCTAAGATATTTGTGTATGAAATAGAGATTTACATTTATTACATGTAAGAAAAATAAACATATATATAAACTGTAATAATAATGAAATCTTCTTAAAAAAAAAACTCATGACTGTTGACTGCAGCACTGGGCGAGGGCTCACTTGTGCTGGGCTTATGAATAGATTGATGGGCTTATGAATAGATAGATTAGATTTATATCAGGGCTTGCAGCGTTGGGCACCGAAAGTGCTAGGCTAAAGACCGGTAGAGCGTTGGGCGAGGGCTCACTTAAACGGGCTAAGGAAAGACCCTGCGTGCTCTCAGAGAGGGAACCTTCGTGCTCTCCCACCTTAATCACTAATCACTATGTTTATCAAAAAGTTACGAATCAATCAAAACTATGGCAACAAGTCAAGTATCGAATCGCATCACAAACTATGGCATTATATATAATGATAGATACCTTTAAGGCTCTATCATCCCCCCGACCAACCAACTATAAAATCATGTTAATAAGCACATTACACAAGTAGGTGACCACTCCGAAGGAGAGTGAAGCAACGATCAACCTAAAGTCCCAAAGTCACTTATGATCGTTGATCGTGCAGGAGGGTACGTGTCAACGGATCATGAACTCTGGGTGAAACTACTTCAGGAAAACACAAAGGAGAAAGGTTTGAAATTGCCGAAGGCCGAAGTCCCGAAGCGGAGGATAGTTGTTGGATTAAGGAGGACAAGTGTCTGCAGATCATCAACTTCGGAAGATTGTCGTACGAAAGAAACGAGAGTTTGAGAATTGAAAGTCTCGAAGGCCAGACTCGGGGAGGAGATCCTGATCGTAGATTCAGGGAGACAGGTGTCAATAGATCTCCCACTCCGGAAGATTGTTGTACAGAAAAAATGAGAGTTTGAGAATTGAAAGTCCTGCAGGCCGGACTCACGGAGGATATCCTGATCGTAGATTCAGGGAGATAGGTGTCAATAGATCTCCCACTCCAGAAGATTGGCATACAGAGAAGAGCAGGGTTTGAGATTTGAAACTCTCGGAGCCTGGATCACGAAGTAAATCATAGTCGTTGATTTAAGAAGGCTAGATCTGATCCGCAAACTTGAGAGGATATATCTGAACCGTCAGTTCAGGGGCACCGTCAAGATCATGAGATCGACAATCCTGTCGCATTGCGGGGATTGAAGGTGCACGAACTTTAAAAAATTGAAGGCAGGCCGCAATCGAAACCATGGTTTTGGAGAAAGGACACGTGGAGCTTTGTAGTGAATTGCGGGGCAAAAAACAGGTTGCCCTCAAACCACCTTTGGTCATGCCTGCAATCGCATGGTCACATGATAACATCGCCCAAGGTCACATCAACAAAAGTTAGGGGAAGGAGCTAGCGTTGCTAGGTTCCACATCAGAGGTTACACATTGAAAAATAAAAAAGCCTCTACGTGTATAATCCAACGGTGTCGATTAAACAAAATATGGTCGAAGGGTTGTTGTTTCACTTCGTAGTTTCTTGATCAGTTACGATTCAGTTACACTAACTGAATCATTGTTCTGGGGCATTGGAATCATTTTTCTTGAGAGGTTTGAGATTCCCGACTCAGGCGTTGGAGATTTGGATTGTAACGGATGATGAGAGAAGGAATAAAGGAAAAATGTCGTGACAGAGCCAGGTTGTTGTTTCTCAGAAAAAATAAATTGAACTATATGTGATCAAGGAAAGAGCAGGAACAAAGCYGAAACGATGCAGAGATAAAGAACATAAKTTGGACAGAGCATAAATGGTGAAAACAGAAGACTGTACAAGAACCTAAGAGCAYGAGAAGAACAGAGGAAGAGCAKATGGAGAGAGACAACAAGTGGAGCCAAGCATGAACAGACAGAAGCAGAGCAKAATTGCAKAACAAAGAAGAAGTGGTAAGCATTGAAATGTTTGTAATGTTGTAAGGTCTTATTCAAGCAAAGATTTATATCTCAGGGTGGTAGGGTGGTGCTAGGGAGGRTTGTTGTCCTCAAAGTTTCAACTGGGTGCTTGAACACAGGGAGTTGTAGCTTCCATATGGTTGCAACCAGAAAAACCAAGGTGGTGCAAGGGAGAATCATCGTTCTCTGTTATACAGGTTGGTGCATGTGTGATTGGAAGTTGGTGCTTCCATCCAATTGGTGTTGGAACACTCAGGGAGTTGATGCTTCCTTCTAGTGGGTGTTAGAGAAACCAGAGAGTTGGTGCTCTCAACAAGTTACAACTTGTTAAAGAAGAGGTTGTAGCCTCATTTTGAGTTGGTGCTCAAAGAAATATGATGTACATAACTTAAAAGACTGCCCATCATTCGAAGAAGAAGAGGTTTTCTCCCTTTATGGGTTTCCTCGTGAATATCTGTCTCTGTGTATATTATATGTGTGATTGATGTTTGTTATTTCTGTTGTTCATGTCTTTCATATCTTGATGATCACTTGGAGAAGATTAATAATATTTTAATAGGCATAAAATTGTTTAAGTACAGTAACAATTGATTCCCCCCCCCGCCCCATCTAAGTTGTCTTAGTAATTCCAACAATCAGTATCAACGTGGGTTCCTTTATTTAAAGGTAGATCAATAAGCTTAAACATGACAATCCATGAAGGAACTTCAACCAATAAACCTCCTTTGTTTGATGGAACAAATTTTCCCTTCTGGAAGGTTAGAATGAGAATATACATTATGGGTTTAGGTGTTGATGTTTGGGATGTTGTAGAGACTGGATATACAAAACCTGTTGTGCTAGCCTCCAAAGATGATAAGTTAGAATTTAGCTTCAATGCAAATGCAATGAATGCTATCTTGAGTGGGCTTGTTGAAGTTGAATTTGTAAAGGTAATTCATCTTGAATCTGCCAAAGGGATGTGGGATAAACTCATTAGAAGTTATGAAGGAAATGAGAAAGTAAAAGATGCCAAACTTCAAACATATAGATTTAAATTTGAACAACTAAATATGAATGAGGATGAAACAATTAATAAGTATTTCTTAAGAGTTGGGGAGCTTGTGAATGCCATGAAGGGTCTTGGTGAGAAAATTGAAGAAGCACTTTTAGTTCAGAAGATTTTAAGGTCTCTACCTGATAGGTTCAACCCAAAGGTCTCTGATATAGAAGAACTTAATGATCTAAAAGTTCTGCCTATTGACCAACTCCTAGGAACTTTGACTGCTTATGAAATGAGGATAGGTAAAGATAAACCCACCTCTAGAGAAGCGTCATTTAAAGCAGATAAGAATGAGGATTCTAAGCCTAATGAAATTGAAGCAAAATTTGTGAGAAGACTAAAGAAAGGATCAGGCAAGTACCAAGCCAAGTTGCCCTTCAAATGTTTTAACTGTGGAAAGATAGGTCACTTTGCATCTAAGTGTCCACACAAGAAGAAGGACCAGAATGTTGAAGGTGAAGAGAAGTACAAATCCAAGAGATTTGGTAAAAAGAAAAGTTTATGTGTAAATAATGATGACTCTTCAGGAGACACGGATAGTGATTCTTCTTGTGAAGATAAGGTTAATGACTTTATGCTTATGGCCAAAAAGGAGTATGATAATAAAAGCACGGGAAGTGATGTTGATGATGAAGAAGTTATGGTTGACTTGGAAGGAGAATTGATCAGTGCTCTAGAAGAAATTGCTAGACTCAGATTTAAGAAGAAGAGCAAAAACATTTGTTGATACAGTTCAAGAAAGACAATAAAAAACCCGATGAAGACTTTGCCCTGCTAAAAGTGGAATTAGAGGAGGCAAAGAAAATAGAGGACATTCCGAAACAACAGTTATCAGAAAAGAAGGCAAGATGTGAAGCCTTGGAAGAAGTGGTAGTAAAAACCAGAAAAGAGATGGAGAAGTTTAAAGCATTGTATCTCCAAAATCTTCCAAGCATTAAAGCCTCGGCATAACTAAATGACATTCTGATCAAACAAAGATCTCCTTTGTTGAATACTGGTTAAGGCTATGTAAGTGGTTCAAGCAACAAACAACCAGAAAATAAAGAGTCAATAAACATGATCAAGTTCCAAGTCAGCAGACAATCAGACCATGTGAGTACTCTGCCACCAAAATATAATAAAGACAAGATGATCCCTCGTAAAAATCAAAGATATCAGAAGATGGAGCAATAAATGCCAAGAAGAAGGCCATCCTTCAGGTACCAAAATTTCTTCCATGGTTATTGTTTTTACCGCTATAATTTTGGTCATAAGATTGCAAATTGTCAGATTAAGTTTAGAGACATGCAACTAAGGAGATCAAGAAATAAACAATCTTTGCAACATAGAACTAAACAACCAATGAGTAGACAAAGATACACGAATCATTTTGACCTTTTGAACAATGAGCTCGAATGCTATAATTGTCATAACTTCGGCCACAAAGCTGCAAACTGCCATATGAAGAATTACAAAGCAGATCCAAGGATAAAATCCTTAGCTAGAAATGTCAGCACATGGAAAAAGAAAGATAGTGAAAAATGTGGTCTAGTACTTTCAGCTCAAAAACAAAAAGACCCTCGGTATATAGACAGTGGATGTTCCAAGCACATGACTGGAGACAAGGATAAGTTTTTGTCTATAAGTAAAAGCAAAACAAGAAATGATGAACCAGGTAAAATCAAGGGTAAAGGGATGGTGAGTTTAAGTAATGGCAAAGGAAAAGCCCAAGATGTTCTGCTTGTAGATGGGTTGAAACATAATTTGCTCAGTGTAAGTCAAATGTGTGACAGAGGATGTGAAGTGGTGTTCACTTCCAAAGATGGTAAGATAAAGTCTGTAAACTCGGGACAAGTGGTGGCTAAAGGCATAAGGACAAATAATAATGTATATGTGCTGAAAGAAGATAGAGAAGAGTGTCATCTAAGAAAACATGATGAGAGCTGGTTATGGCATAGGAGACTTGGACATCTAAACTTTGACCACTTAATCAAGCTCAAAAGTGTTGAGGCAGTAAAAGATCTTCCAAGAATATCAAAGCCACAAGATTCTGTGTGTAAACCCTGCCAAGTAGGAAAGCTAACCAGGACACAGTTTAAATCCAAGAGCTCTAATTCAACAGAGAAACCACTCCAATTAATTCATATGAATTTATGTGGACCATCGAGACAGGAAGGCACAGGGAAGGAAAACTACTTCATGCTGATCATTGATGATTACTCCAAATTCACCTGGGTTGTTTTTCTCAAAGAAAAAGTTGAAGCATTTGAGAAATTTAAAATATTCAAGACCTTATCAGAGAATCAAACATGCAATAGGTTAAAGGCAGTAAGGTCAGACAAAGGAGGAAAATTTATGTCAAGTGATTTCAAGGAATTATTTGATAAACATGGGATTAAGAGAGAATACACAATCCCAGGAACTCCACAACAAAATGGAGTAGTTGAGAGGCAAAACAGAACAATTTAGCAAATGGCCAGGTCAATGATGAATGAGATGAACATTGGTCAAACCTACTGGGTAGAAGCAAAACACACAGCAGTCCATATTCTTAACAAAGCCCACCTCATACCACATAGTGACAAGACACCTTATGGACTATGGTATGGAAGACATGCTTCAATCAAACACTTCAAAGTCTTTGGGAGTAAGTGTTGCATAAAGAATAATAATGAAAACCTTGGCAAGTATGATGACAGGGCTAATGAAGGCATCTTCTTAGGATATGCTACCAATAGTAAAGGATATAGATGCTTTAACAAGAGATTGCATAAATTAGTTGATTGCATTGATTTAAAGGTTGATGCAGGAGTTCCAGTAAGAGAGATGAGCAATATTGAGTCTGCTACAGAGGACACAGATGAAGTTGAAGATGAACAGGTCCAAGAATTAGAAAAAAAAGACTTTGAGTCAGATGAAGATACAAAGACTCAGGCAGACTCAAATCAGTAGACACCATCAAATCCTTCCTCCAGAATTACTCAAAAGAATCATCCTACAAGTCAGATAATTGGTGAGAAAGACAAAGGTGTACAAACCAAGAGAAGGATAATCAAAGACACAGAGCAATCACATATAACCTTCATATCCATGGTGGAACCCAAGAACTTTAATGAAGCCAGTAAATATGTAAATTGGTTAAAATCAATGAATGAGGAACTGGATTAGATTGAGAAGAACAATACTTGGGAGCTTGTTCCTAGACCTGCAGATAAGAATGTAATTTGCTCCAAATGGATGTTTAAGAACAAAATGAATGAACAAGGACAAATTGTTAGGAATAAATCAAGATTGGTATGTAAGGGATATGCACAAGTTGAAGGACATGATTTTGATGAAACCTTTGCACCAGTGGCAAGATTGGAAGCCATCATAATGTTTCTTGCCTATGCATGTCATAAGAATTTTAAAGTATATCAGATGGATGTTAAGTCAACATTTCTTAATGGAGATCTAGAAGAAGACATATATGTGGATCAACCTAAAGGATTTTCACTGACAGATAATCCTGACTATGTCTGTAAGTTGAAAAATGCATTATATGGACTGAAATAGGCACCACGAGCTTGGTATTATAGACTGGACAAATTTCTACAGGACAAAGGGTTCAAGAAAGGTATTGTTGACAGTAATTTATACATTAAGTGTGAAGGTGACGATTTATTAGTTGTTTTGGTTTATGTATATGACATTATGTTTGGATGCACTAATGACCCTTCACTTCAGTGGTTTGCTAATTCAATGTAGACTGAGTTTGAGATGTCCATGATAGGAGAACTACCATATTTTATTGGTTTATGAATCAATCAGAGTTTTGCAAGGATATCTATCTCTCAAGAAAAGTATTTGAAAGTGATGTTAAAGAGGTTTCAGATGGAATATTCTACACCTGTGAGCACACCTATGGTGGTTGGTTGCAAGCTCAGTAAAGATCATATTTCACCTGACGTTGATCAAAGAACATATCAATCAATGATAGGCAATCTTCTGTACATCACAACATCCCGTCCTGATATAATGCAAGTTGTTGGAATGGTAGGTCGTTATCAGTTTGCTCCTAAACAAAGTCATTTAGCAATTGTCAAGAGGATATTCAAATATTTGAAAGGTACAATGACTTATGGTCTTTGGTATCCTAGAAATTGGAATTTTCAATTAACTGCATATTTAGATGTTGATTGGGCAAACTATTTGGATGAGAGAAAGAGCACCAATGGAGGTGCATTCTTCTTAGGTGATTCGTTAGTAGCATGGCTTAGTAAGAAGCATGGATCTATTTCATTATCAACTACAGAGGCATAGTACATTATTGTTGCTACTTGCTGCACTCAGATCTCATGGATGATACAAACTCTTGCAGATTTGAAGGTAACTTATACTGATCCCAGTCCACTTCACTCTGATAACATTAGTGCCATTAGTGTCTCGAAGAATCTTGTTCTCCATTCAAAGACTAAGCATATACCAATAAATTATCATTTTCTCAAAGAGTAGTTTACAAACAGAGTTGTTCAGTTGAATTATATTCCTTCCACAGAACAAATAGCTAATATCTTCACTAAACCGCTTGCAAAAGCTCAGTTTGAGTATCTACGCCAGAAGTTGGGCGTAACCCTATTATCAAGTTAAAATAATATATCTAATCAGGGGGAGAGTGCTCATTGTATATTTGATCAGGGGGAGAGTGCTTATTGTATCTCTGTTTAGAGGGAGAATAGAGTCACTCTCAGTTTTCTTTGACATTGATGTCGAAGGGGGAGAAAAGGTGTGGTCTGGATGCTACACTTGGAGGTCCAAGAAGAATAGCGCAACCTTTTAGGGTTGCCATCAATGCCAAAGGGGGAGATTGTTGGCATATTTTATAGGAAGAGTGTGCTTGTCATTGATGGCAAGAAAAACAACGCCGATGGCAAACAAGAAAAAGCATAAGCTCAGGAGGTGAAGCGAACAATATGTAGAGATCAAAGCTCAGAAGGGAAAGTGCAATACTGAAACATGATCAGGGCCAAACGGTTGAGAATTCAATTATCTGAATACTCGTCAGCCATCAGATCTTTCTATAGTGGAAGGATAGTATAAGCAAAGTTAGAGGGTCGTTGGATTTAATCCAAGGAAAAACTGCATCGCATACAGATCGAGCTATTGATCTAAGATCTTGATCAGACGAACATCATTTGTTTCGGGTCTAAAGATGCGAGGAGGTTACGCTCCGGAAAAATCTCACTTCAAGATTTTTTAATTTGAGATTTGAAATACCCGAAGCCCAGAGAGTCAAAGCACCGAAAAAAATTCTCAACCACCGGATCATCCGAAGAAGATCTCAAGCATCAGATCGTCCGAAATGAATAAGGACCATCGGATCTTGAGAATATTATTCTGACCGTTAGATCAAGGAGATGAATATGTTTCACATCGGGTGACCACGTCAACAGACCACCTCAAGAAGGACATGTGGCATACCTCGTCAGCAAGGACATGTGGTAGACCACGTCAACGAGTGACACGTGGCAACCACTCGACCTGTGCCAAGTCAACATGTGATGTGTGTAATGTTACGTCACTCTGGGAGATTTACTTCAGGAGTTTCACCACCAACTAATGACAAAAGTCCCGAAGTCCCGAAGTGGACATGGGTCATCTGATCTGAAGAACACTTCGGGTGCATCTTCAACCGTTGATCTAGTATAGTGGAAGGACAATGTGAGTGGAAGTGTTAACCAACAGCAAGCGGTCTCCACCGCCTATGACTTATTAAGCAGGTGACCACTCCGTAGGAGAATGAAGTAGCGATCAGCCTAAAGTCCTGAAGTGCTGAAGCCACTTATGATCGTTGATCATGCAGGAGGGTACGTGTGAATGGATCGTGAACCTCGAGCGAAACTACTCTGGGAAAATGAAAAGGAGAAATGTTTGAAATTGCCGAAGGTCGAAGTCCTGGAGCGAAGGATAGTCGTTGGATTAAGGAGGACATGTGTCTGCAGATCATCAACTCCGAAAGATTGTCGTACGGAAGAACTGAGAGTTTGAGAATTGAAAGTCCCGAAGGCCGGACTCATGGAGGAGATCCTGATCGTAGATTCAGAAAGACAGGTGTAAATAGATCTCCCACTCCGGAAGATTGTTGTACGAAAGAAACGAGAGTTTGAGAATTGAAAATCCTGAAGGTCGGACTCGCGGAGGAGATCTTGATCATAGATTCAGGGAGACAGGTGTCAATAGATCTCCCACTCTAGAAGATTGGCGTACGAAGAAGAGCAGGGTTTGAGATTTGAAACTCCCAGAGCTCGGATCACGAAGTAAATCACAGTCATTGATTTAAGAAGGCTAGATCCGATCCACAAACTTGAGAGGATAGATCTGAACCGTCAGTTCAGGAGCACCGTCAAGATCGTGAGATCGACAGTCTCATCGCATTGCGGGGATTGAAGGTGCGCGAACTTTAAAAAATTGAAGGTGGGCCGCAATCAAAACCACGGTTTTGGAGAAAGGAGACGTGGAGCTTTGTAGTGAATTGCGGGGCGAAAAGCGGGTTGCCCTCAAACCACCTTTGGCCGCAATCACATGGTCACATGATAACATCGCCCATGGTCACATCAACGGAAGTTAGGGGAAGGAGCTAGCGCTGCCAGGTTCCACATCGAAGGTTACACATTAAAAAATAAAAAAGCCTCTACGTGTATAATCCAACGGTGCTGATTAAACATAATCTGATCGAACGATTGTTGTTTCACTTCGTGGTTTCTTGATCAGTTATGATTCAGTTACACTAACTAAATCATTGTTCTGGGGCATTAGAATCATTGTTCTTGAGCGGTTTGAGATTCCTGACTCAGCTGTTGGAGATTTTGATTGTAACGGATGATGAGAAAAGGAATAATGGAAAAATGTCGTGACAGAGGCAGGTTGTTGTTTCTCGAAAAAATAAGTTGAACTGTATGTGATCAATGAAAGAGCAGGAACAGAGTCGAAAAGATGCAGAGATGAAGAACATAAGCTGGACAGAGCAGAAATGGTGAAAACATAAGACTGTACGAGAATCTAAGAGCATGAGAAGAACAGAGGAAGAGCAAATGGAGAGAGACAACAAGTGGAGCCAAGCATGAACAGACAGAAGCAGAGCAAAATTGCAGAACAAAGAAGAAGTGATAAGCATTGAAATGTTTGTATTGTTGTAAGGTCTTATTCAAGAAAATATTTATATCTCAAGGTGGTAGGGTGGTGCTAGGGAGGACTGTTGTCCTCAGAGTTTTAAGTGGGTGCTTGAACACAAAGAGTTGTAGCTTCCATCTGGTTGCAACTAGAAAAACGAGGGTGGTAGGGTGGTGCAAGGAAGAACCATTGTTCTCTGTTATATAGGTTGGTGCCTGTGTGACTAGAGGTTGGTGCTTCCATCCAGTTGGTGTTGGAACACTCGGGGAGTTGGTTCTTCCTTCTAGTGGGTGCTAGAGAAACCAGAGAGTCGGTGCTCTCAACAAGTTGCAACTTGTTAAAGAAGAGGTTGTAGCCTCATTTGGAGTTGGTGCTCAAAGAAAGATGATGTACAAAACTTAAAAGACTGTCTATCATTCGAAGAAGAAGAGGTTTTCTCCCTTTATGGGTTTCCTTGTGAATATTTGTCTCTGTGTATATCATATGTGTGATTGATGTTTGTTATTTCTGTTGTTCATGTCTTGCATATCTTGATGATCACTTGGAGAAGGTTAATAATATTTTAATAGGCATAAAAAATTTCAAGCACAATAACAATTGATTCACCCCCCGCCCTTCTCAGTTGTCTTAGTAATTCCAACATATATAACATTGATTGCTTTGTTGCAAGTGTATAATGTTTGATAGAAAAGAATGGAAAAACAATACTATAGATCATTATACATAAAAAATGGCTAGGTTAATGTTGTTGGGCATTTGACTAGTTTTTATTAACATGTACTAAGTTTGAATATTCCTAAATAAGACGTACTAATAGTTTAGTTCATATCAACGAGTTTATTAAAAATGTCATACATAGAAGAGTTTGTATCAATGAGTTTATTAAAAATGTCATACATAAAAGTGTTCATATCAACAAGTTTATTAAAAATGTCATACATAAAAGTGTTCATATCAACAAGTTTATTAAAAATGTCATACATAAAGTATGACAGATCCCTTGAATTTTCCTCGTTGTTTTTTCTCTTTAAAAATATGAAGCAACAAAACATAATCACTTCCACGGGGTCTTCACTTAGTGAACCTATGACATAGCACATGCATTCATGGGATACTATAGAATACCCCTAATTTCACTACATATTGATAAATATCTAACAAAATACTTTTGTTGAACCCCCCTCCCAATACATATTTCCAATAATAAAAAACCCTATTTTTACTAGATACCCTCGATACCTATAAACCCCTTGATACCTTGCACCCCCGCCCTTGATACTTACAATATATCGACTTTATTTTTCGCAATTTAAAAACCCCTTTTATTAATGAACGTGATAAGATATTGGTCAACAAGGTGAATCCCCATGATCACTTCACACTTTACTATTATATTAGTAAGAAACAATACTCCCTTATAAATACACTAATAAGCACAATAGAGTATTCCATTATTTCACATTCAAATTAAAATGAAAGATGACATATAACCCTTGGTGGGGTGAATTATAATAGCGTGGTTACTACCAATGCCAAAAATACCCGACGATTGTGGTGAGTGGGGGAATAATCAAACCACATATCCCAACTAAAAAGAGGCCCATGTTCACCATCAAGGGTGTTTTTTCTCTAAGGAAATAATCTCACCCCACCCTCACATTCTTAAGTGAAGAATGTGGACGTTTGTAGTAGGACAAACCTCATGAAGTTCTCTCCATTCTTCTCTATTTTTTTTGGATGGAAAGTAGTTGGTAATCCTAAATGAACCAATGAGATTCCTAAGACCTTTGCGGAGATAAGATAAGAGCATCTACCAATTGAGATAACCATCAAAGCTTATTCATTATTAATGATATTTGTGGAAATGAGACCCTCTTAATTTATTTATTTTTGGGTTTAACCTTGAGATTTTTCATGAAAACCCATTTTTCTTAGTACTAAGTTTGCTCCACGGGATAGTTTTTTCCTTTGAAATCTTTGTTATTCCTAATATTCCATGAAAATAAAATAATGAAGCATGGGGATAGTTCACAAACCTATTTTCATAAAGCACATTTTCAAGGGAGCTTTGGTCATTTTCTTATGGAAGCCCTTGGGGGATTTTGTCCACTAAACTTACTTCACATGCCCCATGCTTGCTTTAAACACCCATAGTAAGAAGGTTTTGATCTACCTTCTCCTCTTTTAAGCATCCAGGAGGGGCTAATAATAACTTTCTTTTAAATCCATTTAATATAATATAGGAATTTACCTTTGTTTGCTTGTCTTAAGAAAACATATATTTTATCCCAACTAACCAATAATTGTACCTTTTTTTATTAAGAACCTCAACAATACTCCCTCCTCCTTCAAATACAACAAATGAACACTTTTCTTTCACTAAAAGTAGCATGCATTTTCCTTTTTCATTTCAAACATAATTCCCTTCATTGGCTAGGATTTTTTTGTTGTTGTCAAACTTTGAGCAAGTTATGTTTTTTCTCCTCTTCCCATAGCTTGATGGACCACTCGTCGAGATTTTTACTTGCCACGAATTTCATAGCATGGATCCCATATATCTAAGAGATCACTAATTCATTATTGTTTTGAATTAATCAATTTTCCTCATGTCTTTGAGAGGAGGATGACCATTATAGACATCATCCCAATATTGAATTATTCCTCCATCATGAATGCTCCATAATAAATTATCGATGATTATTGATTTGTTGTGCACCACATTGTTCCACATGCTTGACCCATTTGGGATTTGATTCATTGGATAATTTGTTGTCCACACTTTTAATTTCCACATGTTTGGATCTTAAAACTTTGCTCAGTCTGGGTGGTTTTCAATAACTTTTAGAGTAATATAGAAACCAATGTTTTGTTAACGATTTTTGTTTTTCTAATACCAATCCCTTGTACCCATTTTGGAAGGTGAACATTTTTTAGGACAACACATGCAACTTCTTCTTGTTATTGACACCTTGTGACAAGTAATCCCTAAATATGTTGTCAAATTCACAAGGAGTTGTTATCAATGCCAAGATAATTTAAAATTGGTAAATTTGCATAAAAGAAAGAATGAATTGGATGGCAAACATCTCAATAAAAATTCAGATACACTAACCCATGAATTTTGCTTCTTCATATGTTTGCTAGTGATGGGGAACTAGTTCTTGGCCTTCTCTATCAAAGAAAAAAGGGGAAAGCCTAAATGGTTAGGAACCAATGCATTTGAAATTCCAATACCTCTCCTACCCTTATTTGTAGTTTGGGGTTCACATCTAATAAGAAAAACTTCAAATTTTCCTCGCTTATTCCCTATCCCAAAGACTCTTGAAAGGTTAATTTATTGGCTTTTCTCATACATGCCACTTCTACTCACTAGGTGTCAATCACAAATCGAACATGGGACATGGGATTAAAATGAGAGGATATCTTCAACCCCTTTATCACCTCCTTATTTTTTGCTTCACAAGTTGATCTCCCCAATGCCTTTGCCATGATAATAAAAATGAAAATGGAGACATGGCAACATTGTTTAAGACCTATGGTGGATTAGAAAAAGTACGAGGGACCTCCATTTAGGAGTATTGTAAAGGGAACTATAGAAATAGATTCCTTAACCTAGGTTACCCATTCTTAGAAGAATCTAGACTTCAAAAGAACTTTTAAGAATTCCATTACATGTTATCCCGAGTTCTTCGAAGATAAAATTTAAGGAACATACTATTACCTTTTCCATGTTAGATCAAATTGATTGCCTCTTAGACCAAGACTTGGTTGTTAATCATATGCCTTTTGCCATAAACCCACCTTGTTCCTCTACAATTTGAAATCGACAAGGGTTTTAGTTTAAAAGCCATTGTCTTGGAGATGAGTTTACATGCAACATTAACGTGGAGTATATGCATGAAACAATCAAAATTTAGG
>ML776713.1:677850-699085 GCA_009831015.1 Picea engelmannii | reverse complement strand
GCACTAGTCTTAGTTGACCTAGGGAAAAGGCTTGCTTTTCATGCTAACCCTTGCACCTTGCATTGTTGCCTTAGCATCTTAGGATTAGAATCCCCCAAACCTTGTAAACAATTAAAACTAACTCCTAGAACTTAACTTTAACATATCTAGTAACTAAGGTCTACCCCCTTTGGCTTCCCTAGGAGTAAGCCTAGACGGAAGAGGTTCCGGTCAAAGTGACAGCGTGGGCCGTGAACCTAGGCATTGTGCCTCCAAGGACACACTAAGTGAGCCGGACTTAGCTCACGTTTGCAAGTGTGTATAAGGATGGAAACAACCCCTTTGCTTGGTGGAGAGAAAACTGGTCTGCCAGGTTCTTCTGGGAGAAGGAGAGTAACCTTCACCCATAGTTGTTGCTGAGCAAAGAGGAAGAGTCTCTTTCTCTCTCAGGGCATCATGATCTAGCTAGGGGTTGGCCAGTTGAGGAATACTCCAAGAGCATCTGGGCCTATGGTTGGGTGGAAAAGGGAACACCCTTCAATAGTTTCCAACTAATTTCAAGATCCGATAAGTGTGTTTTTGAGTTTTATATTGTCTTGACTGGTTTGTCTTATAATATGGATTTTCTTGAGCTAGATGATTGCAGAAATTATTATTCTGTTTGAATGATGCAATTTGTGACTTTGATTTTCAAGCTGACTGGGAAAACTGAAGTAAAGTCTGAAAATTATGACTCTGTTGATTGGTTATCTGCATGTTCCTGTCTAGAAAAGAAATGTGTTAGTAATGGGTTCTTGTTCAAATCAGGAGCAGAGTGTTGGTTGAGCACCTGTAATAGTATATATGAACAAATTTACATGTATTAGTAAAGTGAAGCCTTTAGAAGTTTCATAGAGCAGCCTGGTAAGTTAGGAAAATACAATTTTCTGTTAGAAACTGGAAGGAAGATCAGATTTCTGCATGAAAGAAGAGACCAAGTTACACATTAAAAAGAAAGCAAAGCATATTTAAAACAAATGTTAGGAAAAAAATGATAATACATTTTAAATTTCTAAATTGAAATAAAAATGAAATTAGAAATTGAAAATGTTGTGGATTATTAAATTTCCCTTTGAATTGTGTAAGAAACTAATTTTACTTGAGGTTACACAGTAAAATTGATGTCCAAAGGGAAAGAGTTGGGAATATTAGTTAATCCCTAAAAACTAGTAAAGAAATGCTCAAATTTAGGAGACTGGGAAATCTTAGTAAACACAAGATTTTACTAGAAAGGATTTTTACTTCCAGGGCATGTAAATTCTATGGAAAATAAGGTAAGCAAATAAATAACATAAGATTTTAATGAGAATGTGTAATTCCATATTTCTGGGCAAATTTGGAGCAAATGGTAAAGTCTAGTGATTACTAGTAAATTCTTAAATTACCAACTAATTATTCTCATATTGGAATTAGAAATTCATATATTAAATTTATGAAGTTTATGTATGGTGCATGAATAATGGAAATTTGAAATCCTTTTCCCCGTGAAAAAGTTTTAACTATGCTCAGATTTTCCCCATTTACGAATTCATATGTTGCACAAGTAGTTCAATGCTCCTGAAGAAATGCGATTATTAGGGTATTTTTAACTATCAAGGTTCAAATACATGGAGTTATATAAATTCTCCTATTTTTCTCAACGCAGAAGTATGCATAAAAAAATGCACAATTCTTTAATTATTAAAGGCTTGAAAAATATCTGTATTTTCCTGTATCCTTTTACCGTGAAAATATTTATATAATATTTATAATATTATTATCGAATAATCCTTTCTTTCATAATACGGAGGAGAGAGCTAAGATTTATAACGCGATGGCCAATGAAGTCAAAACAATACCATATTAAAACATTAAACTTATGCCCGCACGTGATTGGTTCTCGGAGTTCATCATTCGGAGATTTGAGAAGTATGCATGTAAACTCCGAAACCATCGAAGCGATGGCCTAGGCATATGAGATTTTAAATAAATTCTAAAATAATACTCTCTCTTCCATGATTGGCCATCGCTGTGATGAGGGGTGCGCACACATTTCAAGAGCGAAGTCTGCTTGGAGTCGACCATTCAGAGTGGATGGAAGGGAGTGTTTAATCAAAGTCTGAAGCCATCGGAGCGATGACATGGGGGTTATAAAGTTCGAATTTGATTTAAATATTTAAAAGTATTATAATGTTATAAGTTATAAATGTTTAATATTGCATGTGAAGGAGGTTTAATTACTTAAATGATTTATCATATTAAATAATCGCCTGGGTTGGTATAACATTTAATATATAATAAATGGGCGCAAGTTTCAAAGCCTTTCAGGTGTTGAACACTTTCGGAGTATTTGGAAGGGGGCATGCAAATAAATTCCGAACCCACCAGAGCGATGACGAGAAAATAAGTCCCACGCATAAATAATTTAATAGTATTAAACCTCACCCCTGTGTGATTGGTGGTCAGAGTAAAGAGAGGGGCACACATATTTCAATAGCGAAGACATTGGAAATGGCTTAAATTGATGTAATATGTAATCAATGTTAAATTGAATGTATTTAATTCTTTTCTCCCGAGTCCCAATTAATAAATAAATATGCATATATTAATATATGTAATTTAAATTACGTGAAGGAATACAGGTAGAAATAATAAGCCAGGTTCTTTGATTATTATGTTAACCAAGGATTATAAGCTTGAATACTCTCCAATCAAAATTAGTTATATCATAACATCATATAAATTAGGTTATGATATAATTAACTAAATTAAAGGATAATCATTCCAACATGGTAATTAAGTAAATTATTTGACTAAGTGAAAATATGTTTACAAGGGTAAATAATTAGTGAATATTGATTATACCTAATAAGGATTAAGTAATTGGATATCAAAGAGTGGTGTTCTAAGAAATATTAATTAAGAATTTTAAATCGGTTCATATGAGAGGGACAAGTCTCATTCTCTGGCCAAGCGAGCTTAAGCTCACTATGGTGACATGGCGAGACGAGATGTATACACGTGTCGAGTGGATACTGAGCCACATGTCACATAAAGAGCTAGGTGTGTTGTGACAATAGTGACCTAGTTGTTAAACGAAACTCAATCTCAACCATTGATTTTCGTGGGTCCCACCTAGCAAATCGAGAGAGAAGGACGAGTGGATGTAGGTCTCCCCAACTGCTGCCAGTTAATCTCGAACCTGTTGGATCCTGGTGAGATAACTTGTCATCGTCTCTGATCTTGTCATCTTCGTGTCCCTAAGTTTCTCCCTCAACACCATTATGCGATTCTCATTCTTTCTTTGAAACAAGTTCTTCAGAGCTTCCCACATGGCATTGGTTGGTTTCTTTCCCAATAAGTGAGGGATCAAGTGATCCTTCACTTTGTCTAGGATAATCCTCCTGGCTTTCATGTCCTTCGAGGTATGGGTGTCCAGGTCTTTTGGATCTGCTGGTGGCACCATGACGGAATTGGCAAACTCCCAAATGGCATTCTCCATCAACACCAACATAATCCGTTCTTTCCATAGACTGTAGTTGGACACCCTGTCCAACCTGTCTTTGAATCATAATCCCGATGCTGCCATCCCGACAACATGCTGAAAACTCAAAAAATTGACTTTTGGACATGTTGCTCGATTTCACTGTTTGTTGCTCGGACCCTACTCGAGGCTGCCCACAACCTCCTGTTGCTGCTCGATACTTTTTTTGGGTTGCCTGGTTCCGCTGCCTGACTTTAACTCGCTGCTTGGACCTGCCCAACGACTGCCCAGATGCCCTCTCGGCTGTTCTGTGGCTTGTTGGTGACCCACAACCTTTTCTGGTGGCTGCTGCTTCGACAGTTCTGACTACTCCCTCACACAAACCAACGACTGCCATTGTTTCTTCCGTTCCACACTCATCTCTTGCCTTCGCCTTCCAATCTTAGTGGCGACTCCTTCTTTGTGTGCAACCACAACCACTCGTTGGCTGACTTTCCCAGCCACGTTCAACCTAGCTCCACGTGCTGTTCTACCCAACCGACGACTTAATCTCTTGGCTGCCGACGACACACTTCTCTCAGCAGTGGACGGATCCTTTGGCGGCTGCTGTAATCTCAGCCCGCGATCTCTGTTGCACACAGATCTCTGCCCTCAACTCACTTCACATGCCCCCAACATGGAAGTACCTGTCCGATGCTACAACTTTCAACAATTAACTAGTGTTTTTTGTAATCTTGTAGAGCTATGTTTGGTTTCGGGACTCGTCTCTCTTTCCTCAATGTTCTTGCTGCTTGTGGGTGTGAGCGTTTTAACCTATTGGGCTCTTCTTATGTTATGGCGTTTAGTCTCACTTATTTTATGCTTGTTAACCCATGATATGATACAATGAGCTTCTTGGTGAATGGAGACTATTCTCAGTTGCTCAAGACCCCTGATTATAATTGTGCTTTAGTTGGTGAACTATTCTCCCAGTCATGATATGTCTAATCACGTTTCATTTCAGCATGGTTACTAACTGGTTTTGTCATAGGGAAGTGTTCTTAGCAGTTGGATTGTTTCACTTTGGGAGGGAGTTGGGAGGTGTCTAGTTCAGGTTCATTTATGATAGTAGAAGGGACTATTCTTGCTGTTATTGGTTGCATTTCTAGATCTTGTTCTTTGCTCCTCTATTAGGATTTAGCTGTTAGAAAAGTAGTTGTGCTCGTTTCACCATAGACAATATCTCAATATTGTTACCCAACCATAGTCACAAATGCCGCCCTCGAGCACCTTAACCTCGACAGAGAGAATAATTCTGGAAGCGAACCCTAGAACCAATAAACAACCAAGGTAGCGTACCTCTCTCCAAAGCTATCACACCAAGCTAAAAGTCCAAACCATAACCAAGAGAAAGTCCAAGCCAAAACCGAAAAATGCTAGTTGCAGCAGTTGGAGCTGTAACTCCTCTCCAAACTTGCGCACCACTAGTCTTATGCAGTTGTGAGAGTGAGTGTGTCAAATGAGCTCTAGTGCCCTCTTATTTATAGTCCTCCAAGCGACCTAACTGGATCGACTTCTACTTTTGGAGGCTAATAACTCAATAATAAATATTCTCTTGAGCCGACTTGTCTCCTAGGGTTATTATCCAACGTTTTAGGGTTTCTCTTGCTTCTCGGAATATTCTAGTCTCGTCAGGGTTACATGTAGAGGTTAATACTTCATGCAACTACCATAATATCAACACTCCCTCCTAGATAGGGAGGTATTTAAGGCAATGGTCTTGAGCACAAACAAACCATTCAACCGGTAGCATCATCATAGCCACACAGACTATTTCATGGTCAAATCATGAGCACCATCATCATTGTCAGTGTCATCTGATAGCATCAACTGCGTCATCTCTCGAAGCCATACTCCATCTGAGTAATCGGACATGATGTTGAATAAGTCACTCACTTCATAGAGTGATACAAGAATCATTCTTCTAATCTGGACATACGTCCCAGAAGAATGATTGTCTTGAACCATTTTCCATAGGGAGAATGTTTGTCCATAAGCGTACTGACTATCCATCTAGCTGGCAATCATCTCCAACACTAGTGATAGTCTCCATGGAAATCAGAACAATGCCATCCAATAGAACAAAACTGTGTCTATCCATAGTAGTACACAACTACTACCCAATGGTACACAACCACTCCTAGTAGCACACGACTACTAACCAGTGACACACGGTCACTACTAGTGGATCACATCCACCACGGTAGCATACAACTACTGTCCATAGACATACAGTCTCCACAACAATCATATCATTTAATATCAACCTGCATAAAACGATATCATGATATAAATTGAGTCATCTGGGCCATTCTTCCACTCACATCCGTGAGATCTGGAAGAGCACTTACCCTCAGAAGGTAAAACATCAGCAATGGGCTATATGGACTATTCTTCCCAAGCATAGAAGAATAACTGTCCCTGATTTCCCTATCTTGGATCATTCACCTAACTGGGCCATTCCTCCAGCACTAATCATAGTGCAACCTGGAGAGAATGAGTTTGCCCTAGGGAATGCATGTCCTTGATTGCTGAACCTGGACCATTCGCCTAACTGGGCCATTCCTCCGACACTAATCACAATGCAACCTGGAGAGAATGAGTCTGCCCTAGGGAATGATTGTCCTGTACCAATCTCCAAAACAAACCATTCTTTGAAACTGCTCACAACTGTGAACTTCGAAAGAATGACTGCCCGACGAGGTAGACCATTTTACTTGACCACTACTCAGAGTGACTGCCAAGAAGAATGACTGTCCTAGACCATTCCCCCACACTGGCCACAAGGGGAATCGTTGTCTATGGTACATCAACTATCTATCGGATCATTTTCATTACGAAAATGACTGTTCGATCTGTACCATTTTCCCAACTGGAAAATGCTTGTTTGTCAGAAATCTCGAGCCACTTTCCGAAATGGAAAGGAAATGCCCATCCTGGACCATTTTCCGAACTGGAAAATGACTATCCATAAATCAACATATCAGTGATCCCTCCCAACCTGGGAGTAATCACTTCCCTTTTCAATAAGGAAGTCGTCTCCACGAGCCCCAACTTGTTTCTTGAGTTCGCAAACTTTTCATCTGCTATCTGCTCATATGTGGAGATATACTGGGGAATCACTTCTCTCTTCTAGAATTTATCACGGAGAATATAATGCTTGATCTCAATGTACTTCGGCCTGTCATGGAACACCGGTTTCTCTGAAAGCTTCAGATAGCTCTGATCATTATAATATATCATGGTTGAATTCAACCCCTGATCAGATGGTCCAAAAATCAACTTATTGCTTCTGTACAAGCATCACAAGCTGCAATATACTCTGCTTTTGTAGTGTTGATTGCAATAGACTTCTGTTTCATGCTAGCTCATGACATCGTGGCAAATCTCAAACTGGAACATATCCAAGTAGCACTTGTTTTTGTCATCTGCACTCCCTGCCCAATCTGAATCGATAAATTCATGCAATTATATGTCATAATTTAAACGTCCCAAAAAACAAATATCCGGCTGAGTATTCTCCAAATACATAAACGAGCCAATCGATTGTCAATACAGAGACAGGTCTACTGGATTAGAGTCTCTTCAACTTCTTCAGATCTGTTATCATGGGAGTTAACCATAGATTTGCAATCCATCATCCCGGACTTCTGAGTAACCATTATGATACACTTTCTCTGTCATAGGAAGTTTTCGCCATGCTTTTGCTGTATATGAGATATTTTGCATCAAGTTGCTTGAATCCATACAAGGTCTTCTTCCATTTGCATACATGGGTCTCTTTCTGGTATAAGCTTCTTTCTCAATTTGCTTTATTGGGAAGAATAGTCTTTTACATGTAAATTTCAATCCATGGATACTGCAAGAGGTATATCTGGTTTACTGGAACAAGCTGTCGTGATAATCTTCTCCCTCCTTCTAGAAGAAACTCTAGTTTTGAATCTCGCAATGCTTCCATTCATAAGTCTTTTTCACATTTTTTTACACACTATTCTTCATCACAACTTCCATTTCTTCTGGTTGATTGCTTCTAGTGGGTTCAAACCAGGCTAGTAGTCTTATGATTCTCGATATAATAATTGATTGTTCTGGCTTTTCTTTCTTTCTTGGAGTTTTCATGTTCTTCCTCATGTTCCTCTTTAGCTTTTGGATCCGTGTAGTCTTCTATAGATTCCATGCCCTTCCTTCTTGAAGAATCCAACTTCTTCCTTTCATCATAGGAACATGGATGTAGATGGACAACCAAGGATACTTAAGACTTCTTTTTGAAGAAGACTTCTTCTAGAGTCAAACTGAACATGTGTTGCTTATTATAGCTGCTACTTTCAATGGGAACATCGACAGATACTTGATAATCTTCACGGATTCTTCAATGGATCATATCATTTAGGATTAGCTCCCTCCTAATCTTGGCTTCATGCCTGAATGCATGCTCTTCTTTTGGAATTTTGTAATCAACTCCCTCCATCTAAGAGAATCCATGCTTCCCTCTGCATCCTTATTGCCTTCTGCAAAGTGTCACAAGTCTTATTCTAATTTCCTCTTGATTACTGACTTCTTTCTGGTCTCTTCAAGTTTGATTCTGATTGTGGCCCATTTGGCCATTGTTACTTATATAATGGCTTCCACAGGAATTGTCACCAAAGATTGTTAACATACTTCATCTTTTTCATGTGTATTGTAGTCATCGTAATAGCAATCCTCATCTTGTTATTCTTCCACAGGTATTGTTTTACTGACCATTTTTTTTTCTAAGAAATAGATATGCATGATATGTACAAGAACTATGTTATAGAAGAATATTGTTACCTTGACTAGAAGAAGAAGTCTGTTTTATCCTGTTTGGCTTTCTTTGAGGGTTCCCTTTCTTCGACAACTGTTGCTTCGTCTGTTTTCTTCCTTTTTCTTTAACTGAAGATAGTGGTTCCTGTAGTGACCATATTTTCGACAGTTGAAGCATAGTATTTTTGACATATCCTTTTCTTGATTTGGTTTCTTCCTTAAGCCAAACTTCTTATTCCTGAAATTCCTGAATTTTGCTGTGAAGGCTTGATCAACATATTTCTTTTGGGATTTCTCTTTTGTGTTAATCCTTGATTCTTCTTGTGCACAACAAGTCCAAAGTTTTTCAAATTTGGGATACTCCTTTCTTGTGTTCATGCTTGCTGCAAATGCATCCCATGTCTTGGGAAGGCCATTGAGTACTATATTTACCAGTTCCTTTTTCTGAAATGATTTCTTCAATAGCTTGTAGTTGATCTCTTAACTAAGAGATTCTCACAAAGTATGATGTTATGCTATCATCATCATTCATTTGCATGTCACAGAGCTCATTCTTCAGACTCATCACTTGTCCAATGTTTCTGACTGAGAAGAGGTTAGTTAGGGCATCATACATCTTCTTAGATGAGTCAAGATGAGAGATGTAGGGTATCAAGTGGTCTTTTACAGAGTTCACTATGATTGTCATTGTCCTTGAACTTCTCCATAACTACAACGTTCTGAGGTTCCTTCTCTTTTCCTGCTTCAAATTGTGGTTCTGTGATCTTGTCTTTCACGATATCCAACACTTTATTCTTGGCAAGGATGAGGTCAATCCTTGCCTTCCATGCACTGAAGTTAGAAGCCCCTTCTAACTTGTTTTCTGACTTCATGGAGTAAGTCATGACTGCTTTAACTTGGTCAACCTTTGACTTTGACCAAAAATTCCAACTTGACTTCTTGGTTTGCTGAGAGTACCAGTAGGTGTGCTAGGCTAGGGCGCACTAGGTTGTCTAGGAATTAGGTCAAGTTCTTCACTTAAGGTGCCTCAACAAGAGGATTAGGGTTTCGTTGCTGCATCAAAACTTTGACTACAATTACAACTGCAACTGTAATTGAGCAAATCCTCCCAATCTATATTCTAGCGGTTAGACTGTCCGAAGATAGTGTAGGCCCATAACTTGTTAGAAAAGTAGGTGTGCTTGTTTCACCATAGGCAATATCTCAATCCTAGTAGAAAAAATCGCCGAGTAATCGGAAAAAATCAGGGAAATCGTGATTTTTTCAGCAGGCCGATTTTTTGGGTTTTGAAAAAATTGTGATTTTTTCAAAAGCTCGGGAAAAACTCGGAAAAACTTGCCAAAGTCGCCCAGGGCGTGGGATAAAAAGCTCGATTCGGTTTTTTTTGATCATTGTGTTTTTTTTGTGTGTGGAGCAACAAGGGGAATGGGTACTTTTCGACCATGCCTATACTAAAGATTGTGATCCTTCAATAAGAGGGGAATGGGTACTTTTCTTTCCTTAAGCTTCAATAGGTATTACAAAACTGCACTTCCTAAAATCTAACCTATTTCCATCATCTTAAGCCATGGATTTGCCTACTAGCTTCATCTAAATTGTGCATACCCTTGTCTCTATGTGCAGAACCTGAGAGAGGATTCATTTTAATTTGAATGTAGCAAGTGATGAAATACACTTACATGCTTTCTGATGATCAGATTCTTTTGCCATCCTGCTTGCCTTTCCATATTTCTTTCCATTTCAAAATTGCTCATAGCTGATGCTCATTGTCAGTTTGTATACCTTCATTGTTCCCATTTTCTTATTCCTTCTGGCTTCATCTTCCTAAAAAGACAATAATGCCTTCCTAGTAGAATTGGTCTTAAATATTCCCTTTTATCTTTTATTCTTTTCGTTCTGATTGCCTAGTTGGTTATGAGAGAAAGAGAATGCTTTGCTTGTTTGATGGTGGATACTTATGCCTTAATATTTAGGATGATTGTTTGAGAAATTGTCTACATATGTGTCCAAGTTTCCCTTAAGTTCCTTTGATACAATTCCTTGATTCAGTTATACCCCTTTGTCATTTGAATTATGTTTTCTCTTTATATGCTTTTAATCGATTGAACATGATTCTATAAGGTATCCAACATATGAATGAGCCTAGGTACTTTCTTTGTTAAACCTTAGTCCTTCATCTAGCATTGATGTCCGACCAGGACCTTCTGCCTCTAGTTAAAGGCCTGGCAAACAATCCCTGATTTTTTCCCATAAAAGGGGGAGAGGGCATTGATAATTTGATACCATATARCTAGTTGCTAGTTTTGGGACATATGCATTTATATATGTGATCATTGATGTTATTTTGTATTGGTTTCAGACTTTCAGTAATGACTTTGATGTATCGGTTTTTGTTTGGCATCCACTATATAATATATATCAGTTCTTTCTCCATATTTATGTGCCTATCTGTTTATATGATGTTGTTGTTGCTTTATATATTGAAAAATGTTTAAAATTTTGAAAAAAAATGAATAAATTATGTATTTTTTAATGTTTGTTGAGGTTTTCCTATTTTTTCCGATTTTTTCTCCGAGTTTTTTCGAGGCGATGTTTTCAGGACCCTTGCCGAGCTTTTGCCGATGCCGAGTTTTTCCACTAGGAGATTCTCAATATTGTCACCCAACCATAGGCACAAATGCCACCCCCGAGCACCTTAACCTTGATARAGAGAATAATTCTGGAAGCAAACTCTAGAACCAATAGCCAACCAAGGTAGCGTACCTCTCTCTAGAGCTAGCGTACCAAGCAGAAAGTCCAAACCATAACCAAGAGAAAGTCCAAGCCAAAACTGAAAAATGCCAGTTGCAACAGCTGCAGCTGCAACTCCTCTCCAAACTTGCGCACCACTGGTCTTATGCAGTTGTGAGAGTGAGTGTGTCAAATGAGTTCTAGTGCCCTCTTATTTATAGTCCTCCAAGTGACCTAACTAGGCCGACTTCTACTTCTGGATGATAATAACTCAATAATAAATATTCTCTTGAGCTGACTTGTCTCCTAGGGTTATTATCCAACGTTTTAGGGTTTTTCTTGCTTCCCAGAATATTCTAGTCTCGTGAGGGTTTTATGTAGAGGTTAATACCTCATGCAGCTACCATAATATCGACACTAGCTAGCTGCATTTTGCATATTGTGTTTACATGCATTTCATTTCCTGCATCCACCCCATCTTCATTTATATTTCTGCATTTACTTTCATTAGTTTAGGTTAATTAAACAAAGAGCATAATAGAACAACTTACCTTGCATACGATAATCGAGCCATAACTAGAGGACAATGGAGAAAGGTCTAATTTGGCCTTTTCGCCGAGTAAGCTGTGTGGTTGACCAGGGTCATTTGCCCACGTCATCAGGTTTCATATGTAGGACATTAACTGCTGTTACTTGAGCCAAGTACATTGAAATATTTGGCAAAACCAACACTGTTCAAGCTCATCAATTGATGAATTAGCTTGTTCATCTTGATCCAGGGGCATTTGAATTCATTGAAGACTATCTCTCCAAAATCAGGCAACTACAGAATCAATGAATGTGCCATTATTAAGGATGATTGGCAAACGATTCATGCTATATTTTCCAGCCTTTGTTGACCTTCAAATTTGTTTCCACTTTTTATTACTCTAAGAATGCTTTAGGAGATCATTACAAAATGCCTTTTTTTGATGCATTTTGTGAGCAACCAACTCAGGAACAAGCTAAACTATTCTATAGGAGAGAGCTTGATTCTAAGAAGCAATCTTTGATGCAAAACATAAGAAAGGTCTACCTCAAAAGTCATCTCCCAAGGGATCTAAAGGGTCATCCCAAAGTCCTAAGATGAGAGCTTTACCTTCTCTATTACTGTCAACTATTGCACAATAAGACAAGGGGAAGAAGAGTGCTCCTTTTGTGGCAAGACTGGTCATCCTGAGAGCAAATGTTGGAAGAAGATGCATAATTTGAAGAATGCGTTGAAAACACACAACATTAAGGTAGGATTCTCTTCTTCCAAAGATAAAACTATTGTTGTTTTTGCTACTTCCAGTACACTGAATGTCAAAGAAACTCCTAAGAGCGATCGGATTATTGATTCGGGAGCATCGCACCATATGTCCCAAGATCAACATCTCTTTTCTTCACCTTATGACTAGCACAAACAAATTTTTAATGATGATAACTCTCCTCTTGCTGTACTTGGTTCTGGGAATGTGCACATGAAAGATGAGAATTTTGTGATGGTTATTATGTTCCTCAATTTTAGACTAATATGTGTTTCATTATCAAATAACACGTTCTGGACATGGCAAGAAAGTTGAATTTTGGCTTGATAAAGTGCTAGTTAATGAAATTCATGACAAGTTTAAGGTGCTTGCATCTGGTAAAGCTAATTAGTCTTTGAAATTGTACAAATTTGTTAGTTTTACCTCCTCACCTTCACATGTTTTGATTGCTCATGATGAAGAATTCAACAGACTTTGGCATGGGTGTTTTGGGCATCTTAAGTTTTAACTATCACTCCTTGCATTTTATGTCAAAACATGAGATGGTTCATGGGCTTCTCCCTGTTTCTTGCCAAGATGGTTTATGTGATGGGTGTGCTTCTGGGCAAACACCATAAAGAAAAATTTGAGAAGGGCAATGCTTGGAGGGGAAGGCTCCTTTGCAACTCGTCCATAATGACTTATGTGGCCGAATGCCAACACCATCCTTTTTTGGGCTAGGGTATTTCCTAACTTTTTATTGTTGACTACTCTCATTGCGTTTGGGTTTATTGTTTTCAAAGCACAAAGTGAGGTGTTTAACAAATTTATTCCCTTTAAAGCCCTTGTGGATAATTTATCCAATCATCATATTCAAAGACTTATGACAGATAATGGTGGTGAGTATGTGAATAATGATCTCCAAGAATTTTGTACTTCCCATGGCATTTAGTTCCAACATACTATTCCTTACACCCCACAATAGAATGGGGTAGTCGAGAGGAAAAACTATACCTTGATGAAGATGGCTTATTGCATTATCCATTCAAGGAGCATGGATACTAAGTTTTGGGCTGATATAGTAACTTGTGCTTGCTACATTCTTAATCACACCCCTACCCAGGATGTGCGTAGTGTCACAGTTTGTAGGAATATTGAATATGGCTTCTACCACCAAATTCTAAAATCCCTTTATAGTGGAGAAGAAATGGTCTTACGTTTTACTGTTGATAAAATAAGAATGCAGAATACCCTACATTCAAGATGAATTTTATGTATGGAGTGTTGCCTGTATGATATAGCATGAAAAATCAGAATCAGATATGCTTAAAATCATGGACTTTTGCTGAACAAATGTACTTCTCACAAGTTATGGGTTATAACTGGTTGGTTCAGTGCCTGTAGTAGCCAATGACAAATGGTTATGCACTTGTCATGAGTGTCTATACAAATTTGTTGTTTATGTAAGGAGTTGGTTTATTGTTGGAAAATTGTTAGTCTTACAGATCAGTTAGATGGCCACACAATTTAGTTATGGTATTTTATGCCAGTACCATAGTGGATGCTCTGCAAGATTTGACAAGCCTCTTTTATGGTCTTTTTTAGCCCTGTAATCCATGGCTATGTTAGCAAGTGCATGCGTTGAAACTTTAGAGTGATTCAGGTTCAAATAAAATGTCATTCAAAGTAAAGATGAATTTACAGTTGAGCAGGACTCGCACGTTATACTTGTTAGGGGCATAATTCAAACTGCATTGATTCATTATAAAATGTCGCAACAAGTTCTGTTCATTAAATTTGGGCCAGTGAAGCTCTGAGAGGCTTCACAACCCTTGAGGTTACTCCCTTTCACTTATTCACATCACCATCCACAATGAGATTCGATGCTGTAGCTAACCCATCCATCTGATTTTTCTGCAATTACTAAAAAACTTGCCATTTGATGATGGCAAACATTGTGGGAGGCACAGAAGACTGGATTCAAGCTAATGAATGATAAGTTTGGATTCAGTTAAGACCTGGTGAATTTGTAATTCCCATGTGTGGATAAATAATGGGTGCATTACGCATTTATGCCTGGATAAGTAACAAACACAGATTCCTGCAGGCTGCCATAACTGGTGCATTTGCTTGCCATTCCCATGCCTGGATGGTGTTTGTGATTCCCATGCCTGGATAAATAACTAGTGCTTTGTTTATTCCTGCCTGGATAAATAACGAATATGAGATCCTGCCATGACTGGTGTTTTTGATATCCCCATGCCTGAATATTCTGGCCATTACTGTTGCATTTGCGATTCCCATGCCTGGATTCTACAATCGCCTTGCAACTGAATAGTTGTGTTGCATGGAAGGAAGCCTCATTGTGAAGATGCTCAAGGGTAGACAAAACAGATGAAGCTGCATAACACCTTTTGGCACAATGAAGAGGCAATTAATATTTTCACATGCTTGATGTGGCGTTATAAAGTAATATATGTGTTGTGATTCAATGTCACTACTGTCAGTCAGACAGTATTTAGAGACTAGCACAAGATGCAGAGGGCTGGTCATTCTCTATAAGTCTTGCCGTCTGCTGTGCGGTTGACAAGACATGATCCTGTGTATGTATTTGTTATAATAATAAAAAAGACACCGTTTTTGTTGCTGTTTTTATAATTGTATTTATGTGTGTGCACATGTGTGCATATAGTGGGACTGCACATGTAGCTTCACTTCTCTGTTTCTTGCATATTGCATAACACTCTGAATCTCGTAACTCAGATTAGTGTTGAAGATTTTTGCGAGTGCTTGTGCATTGTTGATTCACATATAACACTACTTTCACAACAGTGTAGCACAACTTACATATTCTCCAAATAAGCTTCATTGCGTTTTAAAAGAGAACATCTGAAAAGAATTAAAGAGGAAACAAGTTTTGAGACACAGGATATGCTGGAAATGAAAGGTTAGTTGATCGTTTAAATCATAGTGTGGAAAGTTTTGTTCAAGGAATGTATTAAGGAAATGAATTGTTTAAGGAATGTATCAAGCTTTAGATTGATTTGTTTATGGCCCAACTGTTACATAGCCAATTGTGGGTTACTAGTTAGTGGGAAGAATGTAGCAACCAATATGTGCTAGCATATCATTTCTTATATCCACCATTGCATGAATCTTTTGCACTAACATATTTCATCAAATTCTTGATGTTCCATATTAGGCTCAAACCCTATAGAAAGTCATTGCATGGTTGGTTACTGGTAGTAGAACCTTTTACTGGTGGCCGAGTTTAGTGTGTATTACACAAAAATATAGAGTTCACCTTTTATTCAGATAGCCTTCCAATCTTTGTTGGTCATTCTTTATGTTTTTTTTTTTTTCCTTTTTTCTTCCCATTGCAAGCTTAAGCAAATTTAATTATACATTCTTATTGACTAGCTCCAAATTACACTTCTATTTCCCTGAGACTAATACTACAATAATTCCACCGATTGTTTTGTTGTATAACTACCTTAAGGTTTCTTATTGTGTTGTCATTTTGTTGGTGAATTGTACAGTCCACATTTCCTAAATAAATTTTGTCTCTATGCTATCTCATCATTCCTTTTTTTATTGCCAGCCACTTCCTGCAGAGGAGGAAAAGGACCTGAAGCAGGTATTGGGAAAAATTCTTGGCCCAGGGAAAACTGTAAAGTTCGAAGAAAAGGTAAATATGAGAAGCTCCATATTTGCACATTATGGTACAGACTCCTTAATGGTTTTCTGTGCCATGAGTTTAAGTCATCATGCACTTTGGATTAGACTGAGGATATGTTTTTGCATTTTCCAATGGGTTCTGTTTCCAATGTGATAGTTGGTCCATGGCTGTTCACCTAGATATACTTCCTTTACCATTTAAATATGACATATATTCTGTGAACTTTAATATCAATGTCACAACAGGTTTTACTTCTACATTTCGGTTGTTGTTTCATATGGTATTTGTATTGAGTCTTTGTTCCACATTCTGTTGATTGGCATTTGTTCAGAGTATTTGGGTTTTAACTTTTCAGTTAACTTCTTACAGCAGACATGCCTAACATGTTGGGTAAACATTTTCCATTGTCTTTTGTTGCAGATTGATCCAAGTATTCTTGGAGGCCTGATTATTGATTTTGAAGATAAACGTTTTGATATATCAATCAAAACAAGGGCAGCAAAGATGGAGAGGCTCCTTTACGAACCAGTGGACCTTCTAAACCTTTGATTTTGCCCTGGATTCTTTGGTATTAATGAAACATCAAATTGGTCTGCTCTGCTTGATATTAAATAAATGCTTTTTCATTTTTTCCGTCTTGTGGTAACCACAGACAACTTTTGCTTTGATGTAATTTTGAGGGCCGTGGAGTCCCCACTATGACCAGGATTTTATTTATTTGAATTCAGACACCAAGACATGGATGCATATTCAATAACTTTCTCTCAAAAAGATATGAGTGCGGTTTCTCTACTTCAGGATGTTACGGTTTTTTCTCCTTTGCAATGACTAGAATGTGAAATAATAAAATATAAATGTGAAAATGTTTCAGAATTGAGAAACTAATCAGAGAATTTAGAAATTAGAAAAGGATTGGTACCCTCAATCTCAGCTGTAATGAAATGTCAAAGATCAAGTCCGACAGAATTTTGTAGATGCAAGAGAACTGATAATTATTTCCAGTTACTAATTTATTTATTTTTTCACTTTTGGGAACACAACAAAGAATATTCTATGTCTCAATGTTTTTTCGACACTATTATTTGTATTATCTTGAATTTTTGAAAATGTTGTTTCAAAATAATATTTAAGCTGAATGTAAATATTATTTTATATTAATCAATGTTTTAAGATTTGACTGCTAATACAGTGTTCTCATAGTAAATAATTTTTCTTAAATTAAACTTGGATGTAATAAAATATCATTATATGTATGCCCCTGAACTAAAAATTGTGATCCTGGTAGAGTAAATAAATTGGTGGGAGAAATCTTGATAAAGTAATATAAATATTCTAGGCAAAAAATATTACTATTGGTAGATGGTGTTGCCAGCCTCGATTCAAAAACAATTGCTTGAGTAGTGAATGTGTCTTCTCAAGGAACTCGAGTGCTTTTTTGCAGCCTTCTTCAATTGGGAAGGATCAGGTCTCCAGCCCTTTAGAGTAGCTTGCGTTAGAGGCCTTTGGATCAAAAGATAAAAGATAATGATATGTAAGCCCGTGAACTATAAATATAAATTTGTGAAACTTGTAAAGAAATTGTTGGGAGAAATCTAATAATGGTAAGATGTTGTTGCCAGCCTAAAAAACAATTGCTTGAATAGTGGATGGCTCTGCTCAAGGAACTTGAGTGCTTTGTTGCAGCTATCTTCAATTGGGAAGGATAAGGTCTCCAACCCAATAGAGTAGCTTTCCTTAGAGGCCCTTGGATCAAAATAGAGAATTGACTGACAATTTTTGCTTGGACAACGAGGTTAACAGCATGTACAAGGTGTCTCTTGTTGCAAATCTATAATGCTCTAATTCATTGAAGTTCTTGAAGAGGATAGTCAGGGATTGTTTTGCTGCTCTTTGTTCCCCTAGAGGAACACTATGTGCTTCTAATGCCTGCATTTCTAGCAGTTTTGACCTTTACATTAGAGAGGCCCTGGATCAAGTGGCGACAAGGTTTCCTCTACAATTTCTTCTTCAATCTCTCCTTGTTTGTTGAGACAGGAAATTTGTCTCTACCCGAAGTTTGCTTTTTCCTAAAGTTTCTTATTTAAGCTCTCCTTGTTTATTGAGACAGGAAATATTTCTCTACCTGAAGTTTGCTTTTTCCTTTGTTTAATAAGTGGTAAATTTATGTTACATACTACGAAGTTTGCCCCCATTGCCAGATTAACAGCTCTTGTGGCATAGCTGCCATTTCCTGCTAGAAGGAATTGCAAGATCTGGTTCAGGGTTTCTTGAAAGAGACATTTCTCCTTTAATCCCTCGTTTGTTGAGACAGGAAACTTGTCTCTCCCTGAAATTTGCTCTTTCTTCTGTTTAGTAGATGGTAAATTTGCTTTACATATTACTAAGTTTGCCCCATCGTCAAATTAATGGCTCTTGTGGCTTAGCTGCTGTTCCCTGCTAGAAGGAATTGCAAGATCTGGTTCAGGGTTTCTGGAAAGATACATTTCTCAGCTACTTCTCTCAAGGTGATTTTTGAACACAATTTCAAGATCATGATTACAAAGAATTTGGTTTTGAAAACCCCTGATTTTGGGGGGGAGGTACTGTTAATGCAGTCTTGGTTCCGTGGTTCTGACCCAACAACCATGGCTTTGTCCTCTAGCCTAATTTGGGTGAAGCTTTTGAATTTACCCTTGTGTTTTTGGGTAGAAAATATGTTTGAGAACACTGACAAAACTAGAGTAAATATTGTCTCTGTAGCTCAGAGAAGAAGATCATTTTTTAACAAAATAATACAAACTTTCCATGCAAATATAATGACAATCGGTAGACATTTATTAGGAATATATAGATTATGATGCACAAATAATAAACACAATGAATACTGAATAAGAGGAACTCAAAGAAGATATTCAATATTAACTTTTGTTCACTTAATACAATAACATTTGTCTATATTATAGAGATTATAGTTTGTTGTAAGATCTAACTTATTCTTAATAGAGATGAAGTGGTTGAATGATTATTTCAACCATCATTCAACAATAACTTAATGCCTAACAACTTGACATTATTACATGTCTTATAATCTAAGGATTCCCCTTAAGGATTACACCATTGAAAAACAAAACTCATTGGAAACTAACACATTGATTGAACAAAACTAAAAAAAATAGAACCAAACATTCATTAGAAGCTTCTTTGAAGATAATGCTTGGACTAGTAAGACTTTCAAGCTGTTCCCTATTCCATCGAAAGGTATAGCCTCCTACCAGTGATCCATGTTTCTCATCATCATTGGACATCATTTGCACTTGAAATGTTTTGTAACCCTCATAAAGGTGTGATACCGAACTTTTAGATCTCGGATCTCCCTCGAACTATTGGACAACAGTCTCCACATGCATGTCTCATAACCCCAATGAGGTATAGTTTCTCCTATTCACAAACATCTTGGACTATCGAACACTTATTTGTTTTTCACTGCATCCCTCCCAGTTTTCAAAGCGTGGGCCTTCTTCAAATGTGAATTCTTCAGTGAAGTCTTTTCTAAAGGCTTATGCCATTGAAAAACAAAACTCATCGAAAACAAACACATTGATTGAACACAAATAGTGAGACTCCTTCAAGCTGTGTCCTATTCCATCGAAAGGTATAGCCTCCTAGATGTATTCCAAGTTTTTCAACATAATTAAACATCAGTAGCGCTTGAAATGTTTTATATCTCTTGTAAAGGTATGATATTGAACTTCCAGATCCAAGATCCTCCCTTGAACTATTGGACAACAATCTTGACATGCATGTCTCATAACCCCAATGGGGTATAATTTCTCGTATCCACAAACATCATGCACTATTGAACAACTATTTGTCTTCTACTGCATCCCTCGCTGTCTTCAAAGTGCGGGCCTTCTTGAAATGTGAATTCTTCAACAAAGTCTTCTCCATTGTTCGTATTCGGTGGATCTTCAGTATGAACTATATTTTTTTATCTAGTATATCTTTAGTAAGAGTTATATTTGCTGATTCTTTAAGCTTCCCTTTGAGAAGATCATTGGAAGAATTTTACAATTAAGTGTTGTACGACCCATTTTTCTGCAATAGTAACATTCTATCTCCTTTGGTCTTTCATTGATCTATTACAGTTGTTTCTTGAGTAGAATGCCATCTTAGGTTGAGAATCACCCTATGTATCCCCTGCAATGGTTCTCTTTTCTTCAACTAAGAGTGGAGCAATCATATCTTTTAAACTTTGAGAAGGTCACCGGTTTAAACTAAAAATTACATTGTTGTATTTCGATGGTAGAATGTTTAACAAGATGGCTTTGCCGTCCTTTTCATCTACCACAACGTTGACTTTTGCTAGTTATCTGAGAATAGATCTCATATTGTTTATGTGGCTAGAGATAGTGACTTCAACTGACATCCTAAAACTGGATAATTGTAGCTTTAAAGAAAACTGCATTCATCGCTTGTGCTCCAAACAATGCATTCAAGGTATCCTAGATTTCCTTGGATGATTTCTCCAGATCTACGTGATGTAACTCTGAATCTATGAAAGCAAGGCCAATGATGGCTTTGGCTTTATCATCTCCGCTCCGTTCTAGTAATTTATTTGGATCTCTCGGTGATTGTTCCATCCCTTTTACTATTCCCACAAGGTTTTGTTCATGAGTTGCATTTGGATTTTTGCTTTCTAGGCGTGGAAATTAAAACTAGAGTATTTCTTTAATGACATTTCAATGCTTGCAATCCAAAAACAAATTGTTATGGAAACACTGAAAATAAATGAACAGTTGTAAACCCAAATATCTGTTGATATTATGGTAGTTGCGGGAGGTATTTACCTCCACGTGTAACCCTGACGAGAATAGAATACTTCGGGAAGCAAGAAGTAGCCCTAAAGCTTGAACATAACCCTAGAAGACAAGTCGGCTCAAGGAAATGATTAATATTTGTTAAAATATTGTAACTGCAAAGAGTATTCTATTTATTATTGATGTATTATTCATTAGATCAATTCCCTTTTGCGGATTGATCATGTCGGGTATTGTAAATGACCAAATCCCCTTTTGCGGATTGGTCAAACCCTAATTGTAATGGGCTAAATGATAAGTCGGCCCCATAATATATTAAAGTGGTTATAACCACCCAGATTGAGAAGTCGACCCTGCCAGTGAAAAGACACCTCACTCCAATGCCTGCCAAATTGTATAAATAAAGAGGCTAGCGCCTCATTTGGACACACACTCACTTGTTCATCAGATCGCAAGTTCG
>ML776713.1:582243-670455 GCA_009831015.1 Picea engelmannii | reverse complement strand
ATAGTTCTTGTACATACCATGTTTACATAGTTTCTGTACATATCTTGCATATCTATTTCTTAGAAGATAAGATGTTCAAAGAGAAACAATACCTATGGAAGAATAACAAGATAAGGATTGATATCATGATGACTCTAAGACAAACAATACACATGAAAAGATGAAGTACATTGACAATCCTTGGTAACAATTTCTGTGGAATCTATTACAACTGCCGAAATCAGAATCAAACTTGAAGAAACCTAGAAGAAGTAAAAACCGAAAGAAGTCAACAATCAAAAGGAAAAGACTTGTGACACTTTGCAGAAGGCAATAAGAATGCAGACAAAAGTGTGGACTCTCTTAGATGGAGGTAGCCAATTATATAATTCCAAAAGAAGAGCATGCATTCATGCATGAAGCAATGATTAGGAGGGAGCTAATCCTAAATAATATGATCCATTGATTATTATGAAGTATCTATCCATGTTCCCATCAATGGTAGAAACCATGAAAATCAACACATGTTCAGTTTGACTTTAGAAGAAGTCTTCTTCGAAAAGAAGCCTTAAAGTATCACTGGTTGTCCATCCACATCCATGATCCTATGATGAAAGGAATAAAGTTGGAAACTTCAGGGCATGGAATATATAAAAAACTCCATGAACCCAAGAGCTAAAGAGAAACATGAAGATTCCAAGAGAGAAAGAAAAGCCAAAACAACCAGTCATTATATCGAGAATCACAAGACTACCAGATTGCTCTGAACCCTCTAGAAGCAATCAAACAGAAGAAATGAAAGGTGTGATGAAGAACAGTGTATGGAAGACATATGAATGAAAGCATTACGAGATCCAGAACTAGAGGTTCTCCCAGATGGAGGGAGAAGACTATGTTGATTGCTTGTTCCAGTAAACCAAACATACCTCTACATGAGCCATTATATCTTCTGCAATATCCATGGGTTGGAGTTTACATCAGATGAATGTAAGGAATGTTCTCTTCAACAGAGTAATTGAACAAGAAGCGTATGTAGAGAAATGTCAAGGTTTTGAGGTATACCAGAAAGAGACTCTTGTATGCATATGGAAGAAGATCTTGTATGGAATCAAACAACTTGGTGTAGAGCCTCCAATGCACAACAAAAGTGTGGTGAAAAACTTTCTATAACAAAGATATTGTATCAGAATGGTTACTAGAAGTCCATGATGATGGTTTTACTAATCCATGACAAACTCTCATGATGACATAAGAAGTACCACTTGGATATGTTCCAGTTTGAGCCTTGCCACGATGTTATGATCCAACAAGAAACAAAAGAGCTGAATCCAACTATGATATACTATAATGATCAGAGCTATATGAAGCTTTCAGAGAAAACCAGTGTTCCAGAAAGACCCCAGTACATTGAAATCGAGCATTAAATTCTCCGTGATGAAGTTTAGAAAAGAGAAGTGGTTCTTCAATATCTATCTCCATAGATGAGCAGATAGCAGACATTTTGGTAAAGCTTATGTCCAAGATGAAAGAGTTTGCGTACTCAAGAAACAAGCTGGAGCTCGTGCAGACGACTTCCTTATTAAAAGGGAAGATACGACTCCCAGGTTGGGAGGGAGCACTGATGTGCTATTGATTTATGGACAATCATTTTTCAAGTTCGAAAAATAGTCCAGGATGAGCTGTTCCTTTCCAGTTCGAAAAGTGGTTTGAGATTTCCGACGGACATGCATTTTCCAGTTCAGAAAATGGTCCAGATCGAACGGTTATTTTCGTAATGAAAATGGTTCGATGGATTGCTGATGTACCATAGACAACGGTTCCCCTTGTGGCAAGTGTGGAGGAATGGTATAGGAAAATCTCTCTTCTTGGCAATCACTCTCAATAGTGGTCAAGAAGAGTGGTCCGCCTAGTCGGACAATCATTCTTTTGAAGCTCACAGTTATGAGCAGTTTCGAAGAGTGGTCCGTTTTGGAGGTTGGTGCAGGACAATCATTTCCTTAGGAAATCGCCTGGACAATTATTCCCTAGGGAAGATTCATTCTCTCTAGGTTTCACTTTGTTTAGTGCCAGAGGAATGGCCCAGATAGGTGAATGGTCCACGTTCAACAATCAGGGACATGCATTCTCTAGGGAAGAATCATTCTCTCCAGGTTGCACTTTGTTTAGTGCCGGAGGAATAGCCCAAATAGGTGAATGGTCCAGGCTCAGAAATCATGACAATTATTCTTCTATGCTTGCGAATAATAGTCCTGTAGCTCATGACTGATGTTTTACCTTCTCAGGGAATATGCTCTTCCAGATCTCATAGATGTGAGTGGAAGAATGGCCCAGATGATTCAGTTTATATCATGACATTGTTTTTCTGTGCAGGTTTATATCAGATGATATGATTGATATGGAGATTGTATGTCTCTGGACAATAGATGTATGCTACTGTGGTGTATGTATTCCACTGTTTGTGACTATGTGTCACTGCTTAAGTAGCTGTGTGCTACTTGGTGTGGTAGTGTACCACTAGATTGTAGTTGTGTACTACTATGGATAGACAAAATTGTGTTCTATTGAAATGACATTGTTTTGATTTCCTTGTAGACTATCAATAGTGTTGAAAATGATCACCAGCCAGATGGATAGTCAGTGTACTTGTGGACAGACATCTTCTAGGTGAAGAATGGTCTCGATAGAACAGATTGCTGGTGGGCATGTATTCTCGCTGTGGAGAATGGTCCAGGTTGACAGTTTGTTGACATGTCATGGACTAGTATTTTCCTAAGGCACAGATTGTGGCCCGATTAGGAAAATGGTTCAGGACTGATATTTTCTAAGGCATATAGGTTGAGACGGATCTCTATAGTACATATGACCCAATTAGAAAATAGTCCTAGACTGACATTCCTGTAGGAATGGTCTCTATAGTCCATGGCATAGCTTTTAACATCTGTTGGGACGATCATTCTTCTAGGACATATGTCCGGATTAGAAGAATGGTCCTTGTATCACTCTGTGAAGTGAGTAACTTATTCAACATCATGCCTGATTACTTAGATAGATTATGACTGCGAGAAATGTTGCAATTGATGCTATCAAATGATAGTGATGATAGTGCTCCTGATCTAATCATGAGATAGCCTGCATGGCTATGATGATGCTACCGGTTGAATGGTATGTTTGTGCTCAAGACCATTGCCTTCAATACCTCCCTAGCTATGAGGGAGTGTTGATATTATGGTAGCTGTAGGAGGTATTTACCTCCATGTGTAACCTTGACGAGAATAGAATACTTTGGGAAGCAAGAAGTAACCCTAAAGCGTTGAACGTAACCCTAGAAGACAAGTCGACTCAAGGAAATAATCAATATTAAGTATTTAGTCTCCAGAATGAGAAGTTGGCCTAGACATCTCAGGAAACAGTATAAATACAAGTATCCATACCTCATTTTTGTACACAGTGCTCAGAATTGCAGCTGGGAGGAAGTGCGCACTGCAGGAACTGGGATAGTGCGCAAGTCTAGGGAGAAACTGCAACGAGCAACTGCCGCAATCTAGTTTCCTGGTTTAGGCTTGGAATTTCTGTTGGTTATGGTTGGACTTTCTGATCAGTATTGGTTATCTTTATGCATTACCCTTGGTTGGCTATTGGTTTTCTTCCGGAATCATTCTCTGTCAAGGTTAAGGTACTCGGGGGTGGCTTCGGCCTATTGTTGGGTGACAATATTGCTATATTGTGTATGGTTAAACGAGCACATCCATTACTTTCTAACAATATCTCCCCCCTCTAAAACGAGAAATAGGATTCCCTCTACTTGATTTACTTGAAAATACTAATAAGAGAATTCTAGAATAAACATAAATCTCTTTAAAACCTACTAGATGGAAGCAAGGCAACTCATATAACTAGGTCTACAGACTAGTGATCAATTTCACAAAATTGGTGGTTCTTTTGTCATCTTACATGTGGCTCTTTTTATAGACCCTGGCTCATATCAACGACTCCAAGGTTCTATCACGATGACTTCCTTTATCATCTTCTAAATACTTGGCTCTCTGTCCAATTTTGGCTCTCAAGCAGTGAAAAAATCATTATTCCTGTTATGTTTGGTTGGTATGGAGGCATTTAATACAACCTTTTTTCATTTTGGTAAATAGTCTAAAACATTATAATATTACTATGGTGTGAAATTGTTCTTCCTTGGAAAGAGCATTTTCGTTGAACATCAGAGAATCCATAGACGTGGAACTTTTGATGTTCACTAATTTGACTTGTGTTATACTCGATGCTTTGGAGTTTTTACTTGATCTTTTATACTGAACCGACAACATATTCACAAGATAGTGAGGGCTTATGGATATAAGTGAGGGTGCACACAAATATCCTAGGTTGCAATATGAAGAGAGGGCACATAGATCTAAAGCTTAGAGTGAGATCTTAATCTCTAATTTTATAAGTAGGTCTTGTCTTCCACAACTAATAACGATTGGATTCAAATGGTAGTGCCCTTCCTCTCTTTCACGCGATAGATTTTATTCCACCCACAAAGATGGCTTCTATATGCATTCAACAATCTCCACATTGCCTTCATAAATCGATGGTTGATACACACATAAATGACAGATAGGTATGACGACTCTCTTTTGGCTACACAGTCTTTTTCTAGTGGCTTTTCTTCATAGAAACAAACATGACATCTCATCTCTCAAAACCTCAGGGTCTTCTTGCTCTGATATTGTATAAGAAATATAGATTATGATGTACAAATAATAAAACAAGGAAGAATGAACAAGAGGAATTCGAAGAAAATATTTAATAACGATTGCTTTTTTTATAGAGATTGTAGTTTGTTGTAAGATCTAACTTATTCTTAATAGAGATGAAGTGGTTGAGTGATTATCTCAACCATCATCCAACATTAACTTAATGTCTAACAACTTGACATTATTACATAAGTAAGCCTTATAATCTAACAATATTGTTGCCAACTTACATTTGTTTGAACAACTAATGGCATGCCAAAATTTGTTCAAGGAACTTAAATGATTTAGTGCAACCTTCTTCGATTGGATAAAGTCACCGATACTTTAGAGAAAGTTGCTTTTCACACTTGTAGTTTTTTATAAAAGTTATGGGGCTGGGTCGATTTGATTATGATTTGTTGAGTTGACTGGATGAGTTGACTGGATTGAGTTTGTTTGGTTTGAGACTAGCTAGGACTGGTGAAACCATTCATACATGGTTGAATCAATCACTTCTAGAAAAAATGACTAGCTCTCGTGGATCAACTTATTGGCCTCCTTTATAAAAGGAAAACAAGGCCCCACTTTCCTTTTTCACTTGTTTCACCTTGGTTTTCTGAGCAGGTTTGTGCACTAGCCTAATAGGGTTTTTCTTTCAAGCACAATGAGTTGGAGACCTAGCATTTTCCCTTAAACCAAGTGTTATCAGAACTGTTTGAATTGCACTAGAATCAACCAATTTTTTCCTGTTTTGGGGGTTTTCGGTTGGAACTAGTGATTCAAACAATTTTTCACTGGTTTTGTTTTGAACAAGCAAAATTTGGTGAAAACTGGTCGAAATCTAGTGAAAACTGGCCAATTTGACTGGTTCCAGATTTGTGCAGTGCCACCCCCTCCCCCCCCCAAAAAAAAACAAAATTGAAATCCCTATGACCACCAAAACCTAATTTTCATCTATTTAGTGATGCCTCACCATCTACTTTGGACAGAATTGGAACTGTGTCCATTGACACAATATATAGATACAAATTGGTATTGGACATTTAGGGGAATTCAGTCAAGATGTCGAGCATACCAATGTAGAGAATGCAGAGGATCTAAATTTAGATGATTGTATAGTTTGATATAATTTTACATTGTAGTATGATTATTTTTGGATTCTTGAGGCCGTTTAGAGCATGAATGTTTATATATTTTGGTTCATATATGTATTACAATGTGTGTATTTTATTACATTAACCCTTACATTCTATATACATGAGAGGATTTCTCATATTTGGTGTCTTGATAGTTTGGGTTTACATTGTGTGTGTGTATAAAAATAAAATTCTAATGTTTATCTTCTGGTCGATTCACCTTTTTCCCCTTGGTTTCCAATTTGATTTGTGATTTTGGGGTTGTCAATTTGATAATTTTTTTGGTTCTGATAACTATGCCAAAACCTTGGTTGATATGTGTATTTTGTATTATGACATGTGATTTCACATTTGACATTGGATAGTTTGTTCATTTTGGTTCAAAATTTCCACCATGGTCTAGACTCCATGGCTATTTTTGTGCAGCAACATTTGATATATTTGGATATACAAATAAAATTTTGGGATTCCCGAATACAAATGTGTTATTTTTGCATTATATTCAATGTAATATTTCTGGTCTAATCTAATTTCAATGCAAAAAAATTATATTTGTTTGAATATTCTATTTTCTTTGATTTTTCTATAGGCATAGTTCTCATTGTGTTGACTAGAGAGATTTTGCCAAGTCACAAGTCAACTTTGATTGGTGGGCCAAAACAAGTCTAGTATGGAGTCAAGTTGAGTCTGGTGATTGATATTTGGATCGAAATGGAGAATTACCGGAGAAGTATTGCCTGGCCAGTGAGATTAACAATTTTTAGAAGGTGGCCCTTGTTGCAAATCTATAGTCCTCCATTTAATTGATGCCCTTGCAATGGAGTTAGGGATTGTTTTTCCACTTTTTGGTTTATAAATTTCCACCATGGTCCATGTTGATATTTATGCATTATCATATGATATGATTGGTTATACACATACAATTTTGGGATTCCATAATACATATTACAAATGCATTATCTTTGCATTATATTCAATGCAATCTTTGAAGTCTAATATAATTTCAATGCAAAAAAATTATATATTTTTGGATATTCTATTTTCTTTGTATTTTTCTATAGGTAGAGCTTTTGCTATGTTAACCAGAGAGATTTTTCCAAGTTATGAGTCAAGTCTCATTGGTGGGCCAAAACGAGTCTTCTGCCGAGTTGAGTATGGTGACTCTGATCTTTGGATCAAAATGGAGAATTCCCAGAGAAGTTTTTCTTGGGCAATGGGGTTAATAACTTGTATAAGGTGGCATCCTTTGTTGCAAATCTACGGTCCTCTATTTAATTGATGTTCTTGAAATGGAGTTGGGGATTGTATTATTGCTTTTTGCTTTCCTAGAGGAACTTTTAGGGAGTCTATTGCTTGGAATTCTATAGACAGTTTTGGTTAAAGGGACACTAGATCAAGTGGGCATAAGGTCTCCACCAAAGCTTCCTCGTTTAAACCCTTGAATAAATATGAGATTGTTCCCACCCTAAAGATATATTTTTCTTGTGTCTAGGGAGAGGTAAATTTACCTTGCACACTTTTCCCCATATTTTGATTAATGTTTGTGGCCTAGTTGTAGTTCCCTGCAGGTTTTGATTGACAAATCATGGTCTGGGTCTATGGAAACTAAGGCATTTATGATTTGGGGATGAGGGAAATAAAGGTTAATTAAAGGCTTCTAATACCCTCCCGTTGACTCTGGAATCCTAAAGAACTCTTAATAGATCCTCCCCAACAACTTTATAAAATCTCGAGAAAAATTCTATAGGGTAGCCATCAAGCCTAGGACTCTTTGTCCTTAAAACTATGAAGGACCTCTTCCAATTCCCATTTTGAAATTTTTCCATAAGCATCTCATTTGCTTCTTCAGTAACAAAAATCGAAAAATAAGTTTCCATTTGAACAACTTTAGTTGTTGTTGCCATATTTTCTGCTTTATAAGTATCTCGTAAGTGCTCGATCCTTTCCTAAGAAATGTCTTCAAATTTGGAAACAACCTCAATGGACTCCTACTTTTCCAAATGGTATTCATGTTTTTTCTTGTGAGTAGCAAATTGGTGGAAATATTTTGTATTGTCATCCCCTTTTTAGAGCTAAAGGGTTTCACTTTTTAATCTCCATGTTGGCTCCTTTCTTCTAGAATATTCCTCCTTTGTTCCAGTCTAACTACCTCTTGCCTTATATCTTCAGAATAATATCTTGCTAGATCTTGGTTATACAAAATTTCCAACTAAAGTTCCACTCCACTTAAATCTTGTTTATCTTTTGATCTTTTTTTACAACTCTAGGCTATCACCACTTGTTTTAGCTTCTTTAAGTTTCTTCAAACTAAATTGACATAGTTTCTCTTTTTGAGGAATCCAATGAAATCCGATTTTCTTTGACTATATTTATAAAAACTTCATTCTCTAGCCATGAAGGATTGAATTTGAAAGGGTTGGGTGGTTTCTTCCCAACCTTTCCCATCTCCAATAGGATTGAAAAATGTGAAGATTCACCCCCACTACTTAGCCAATGCGTTACTATGAAATGGTCATTTAACAACCCTTTTGGAAGAAGAAACTTGTCTAATCTTTTAGCAACCCTATCTCCCCCCACCCTCTTATTTCTCCAAGTAAGTTTTAACTTAATTAGATCAATAACCAATACCCCACCGCTTTGGGAACTTATCCAAATACAATTTTTATTGCACATTGTTTAATATAACTCTTACTTGCATTGTTTTAAAATTAATTATAAATATATTTTAATATTATCTATTTAATAATCTATAATCAAATCATATAATATATGTTGTTATTCTAGAGTTGTTTTTGTCTAAACCTACAAGTTTGGGTTGTATTTCTTATATGTCTAAACCTACAAGTTTGGGTTGTATTTCTTATAACACTTAGTTGATTAATATTAGTTAACACAAATCCCTATATTATAATTTATTTTTTTCCTCCAGAGTACAATGTTATCATTATTCCTTTAGGTTTAGTTGCGTTTTGGATGTGTTTATCATTAACACTTAATAAAAATATTAAATGATCATATCATTATTTTTCTTCGATAAGAAAAATATTTTAGTAACAATAAACAATCAATATATTGTCTAACATTTGTTTTTCATTCCTAAATCCCACTATACAAAATACAAAATACAAAATAAAAATTGTTATAACAAACCTCTTAATTAGTGGCACAAAATAGGTTTTAATAGCATTCTGAAATTGTACTCCCAAAGCAAAATTGAGTTATTTTGCCACTTTCGACCCTATTTTAGACTAAATCAAAAACAATAAATAAGTGTTTCAAATCCCAACATACTTGCTTTCATCATTTATTGAATTTTTAGCATTGCATGCTACTATGAAGTCAACATACTTAAACTACACTCCCCGCCACTACATTAGGATTCATGTGTCCAAAGTTAATCACATCTTGGTGAATGGATTGAATATGTTGAAAAAAAGTATGGAAATGTTGGGAGGGGTCACGAAAGATTTTATGGTCATTACCTTTAATGGTAGCATTATGTGCCATTTATGTTCTTATTAGTGGAAATTTATGGTGTCAGTGGAAAGTTATGGTGTCAAATGGACTTTTTAAGAAAGTGTGAAATGATTTTGAAAAATAAATAATATGATTTTTTTTTTTGATTTCATTTGATACATGATTCTTGACAAAAGAATAAGTAGACTATCCAAAATTTAGAATAGGTTGCTTGAAACTGAAGTGGTACTTATTATATAAAAAGTATTAAATTTAAATAATATAATTGATTAAAATATAAAAAAAATTGATCAATAATAATAATATACTCCAAATTCACTAAACCATTCACTTTCCATTGCAAGATATCACACCTCTACTAGTCCCCCACAAGGCTTGGCATAAAATCTCTTTTCACATGATTTATTTAATTCTTTAATGATATGCAATCTCTTTTCACATGATGTATCCAACGGTTATCCTCTATAAGCCTCCAAGAATATTTTCATATACATGATTAGTCACAACAACATTTGGAGTGATTTGCATACTTACAGGGATGAAGGGAAAAGTTGATATCTTGAAAACAATCAAACACTACCATCTTAAAAGAGTATCATAAACACCAAGATAGCAGATAACACACCAATAGGTACTCCATATTTCTTGTGAATTTCAATCCATTGAAATATTTTCATCCTTCATAACATATAACACTACATATCATATATAGATAACCACATTTCCATTCGACGAAGTAATCAACATGTAGGTATTCCCCATGAATCTTTCTATTTATTCTACCCCATGAAATTATGATTTGTCCTATAAATATAATGAGATATCTTTGAAGTCATAAACATGATCCATTCATATTGAAACTCTAGGATTGCCATATAAATCATATTTAAACCCCACCTCTATATTCATTGGGGTATAATGGATATTGTTTTCAAGGAACTCATTAAGATTTCTAAATTGTGATAAAATTCTAGAGCTAGGTCGTTTTTTTGTTTGAAATTGTAATCCCTAAAATATATGCAGGGGAAAATTTTCATTATACACATTCTTAAGAGATGATTACTTTAATCCATTGGAATATTTTAATCCTCGAGAAAAATAACACTTCATATTGTATACAGATAACCACATCTCCATTTGATGAAGTAATCAACTTGTAGACATTCTCCATGATTTTTTCTATATGTATTCTATCCCATCATGTTAGGATCTGTCTATAAATATTATGAGATCTCTTTGAAGTCATAAACAAGATCTCTTTAATATTGAAACTATAAAATCGTCATATAAATCATATCAAAACCCTACCTCTATGAGATACAATGAACATTTTTTAAAGGAATTCATTTAGACTTTTAATTGGGAGGGGGGGGGGGCATTATGAGAGAAATTATACCCTACCTCTATGAGATACAATGAACATTATTTTAAAGGAATTCATTTAGACTTTTAATTGTGATGAAAGTTTAGGCCTAAATCATTTTTTTTTTGAAATTGTAATCTCTAAAAATATATGGATGAGAAAGTTTTCATTATTAAGGATGATATCCTTCTTACCCCTTAATCATTCTTATCTCCATATCTACATTTTATTTGGAATTATTTATGTGATAGATTTGTCTATCAATATTTTTAGGAGTGTCTATTACATGACTTATTTATTGTGCCGATCACATGTTGCTTTTTCATGTTATCAACGATAACTAGATTTTAAAAAGTAACTCAAATGGCTTTCAAGAGTCGCAATGATCTTTTCTATTAAAGACTTTAAAGTAAGCCATCAACATTGTTTGTCCCAATAAATAACATCTTGTTTCATGGTTTGACAAAAGTATGAGAAACAAAAGGAAAGAATTGCCTAAATAATTTAAAGCTTTATGTCAAATAATTATTAATGAAATCATCACTTGAGATCATGAATCAAGTTGCTCCAATAACTATGATATATTTTCATTAAAACAAGTGCTACATGGAAACTTAGTCCCTCCCAAGTAGGTTTGAAAATGAGAAACAAGAAGATAAGGCGGGTTTCAAGTTTCCTGTTTTAATTTTAAAAGTTTCATTTGGGTTTATCTCAATCAATGGAATATGACAATGGGTAATAAAAAAGGTTCCATTTAGGTTTCTCTCAATCGATGGAATTTGACAATGGGTAGTTTCTTTTGACTAGAAGACATTTGAACAACAAAATTTGTATGATTCATAGGTATTCAAAAAATAATTGACTATTAGAATTGCATAGGGATGCACTCTACCACCCAAAACCTTGATTCCATACAATGTCTAATCACCTAACTTATTCTATAGATATAGCTTGAATATAGAGATTGTAGGATGCCATAAATTAAAAAATATGGAACAATATGGAATAGGTTCCATGATAATCAAAGGAATTAGATTTGAGGACCAACTTTCTCTTGTAGAATCTTGAGCACCAAGCCACCAAGCATTAGTTGAAAATATTCAACAATTTCACTAGTTTCTTCTTTCCTATTCTTGCTTGAAATAATATGATATTGTCTAAAAAAAAGTTGTTGTTTAGATAAGTTCATGAGGACCACCTTTCTCTTAAAATATTATTATATTGACATGAGCTGATTGATCTCTCGGCTCAGATGGAAATTATTATTACCCATAACATGTTATTTTTTTCTAACTAACTTATACCATCTCAATATTAATGCATATATGTTAAAACAACTATACAATGAATATACAACTTTGTTATACTTGTATACTAGATTTATTTTCACTCCATACATGATTTTCCCTTCTTGCATTCACTACTTTGTCTAGATGACGAAGAAGAACAAAAGACATTAAATTACACACTAATTGTAGTAGATTGCATCTTTGAATAATAGATGTAAACTGTCGACAAAAAAATATGCAATTTCCAATAAAAATCAGATTGCTGAGGTGTCGACACTGAATCCACTCGATCATTGAATCACCTCGCCGCCAACAAATATGAAATATATAAATGAATCACCGTGCATTGAATCTAAGAACTGACGAATAATAGTTGAGTTTCCAATAAATGAAACTGCCAAGGCTCATACATTGAATCACCCCGTTGCCAACATACATGCCATAGATATGAAACATTTGAGCCATTAAACCAACATACGAAAAATTTAGAGCATGATAAAATTATGATATTTATTAAGATTTATAATAATAAGTAAATGATAGAATCTATTAAAATTTGGTTGAACGTATGATGCCATGAGAGAGGAGTAAATGTTATTATGGGTGTTGAGTGTGCAAAGGTTTTGAGATTTAAGATGTTATCAACAAGCAAGGTTTCTTATTTCATCCTAAACAACAATAAATCCATATTACTTACACGAGTAAGACTCGAGGGAGCCTTTACTAATGCATTATGTTGATAAAATCATTTAACCTGGAAATGGTTATGGAAGCATTATCATCAAAAGCTCTTCAATATATGAATAAATGTATGTCAACGATTTCAATTTTAAGAACAAAACAATGCTCCACTCAATGTCAAAAAATCCTTTAAAACTTTGATACATTTGGCCCTTGAAATTGATAATAGAAGCACATGGAATGGGCCAAGTATCTAGATACACTCGAAAATTGAACCCTTGACAATCTATTACGTCAAGATTAATTACCTTGAAAGAGGACTATTTTTGAGAAACTTCATCCATGGTGCTCTTTGGCTGCACAAATTTCATAGTGTTTGACTCTTTCTCTACTTTAAGCTAGAGAATATGAAAAATTCTTAAATTTTGGTCCTTCAGAAATTTATAAGTCCTTTTCGAGCTTCAAGGCTTCCAAAGATTTTCCCTCCTATGCCACGGATTGATCCATAAATTTATGTTGGGAACTTTTGTATTATAGATGTGAATCTGTCTTACAAAGAGGGGGAGGAGATGCAGCTAATGGTTGAATAAAAGAATACTTGGTTTTTTGGCTCTTCTTCTTTGGAAAAAGAGGTATATCCCTCACCCTACGTGCATTGGGCTCAACTTAGAGATACAATTTTTCAATAACACTGCATAAGAATAGGATTAGGCAAATAAACATTATGAATAAGAATAACCTATTCTTGTACTCTCATAAGTTAATAAATTATTAAATAAATTTTAAAATGATTTTATTTTATTTTATTTTAAAGATAAAATTCTACTTTAAAAAAAAATCTTACCCTGCGGATGGATATACTCCTAACTCTATTTGCAACATAAATAATCTATTAATCTATTTATTGGAATCTGAATATAATGATTTTCGTACCTAAAACCTTGCAAAATATTAAAGTGTGCCATTTAGTGCCAAGTCTATCTAGTACTTATGATTTCTTGATTGGTTGGTCAACAAGAATTTGGGAAAATAATTTAGTATGGAAGACAGAACATGGAGACACTACCAAATCATAAAAACATGACACATGAAAAACCACCAACCGGTTTTGGCATTTAATGCCAACAACCATTGATTTTTCATCATTAGTTAATGAAATTCAGTTTAACGAACCTCTTGATAGAGTAAATGGAAGTGAAATCATAGAAAACATTACCGACTAGCATAAAATATTTTAATATCTTCGTTATTAAACTATTTTGAAGGAACCAAACACATATTTTTAACATAAGTTTTCGCAGTACAATGAAATAAAAGCGTCGTTAACAAAATATCACACACAAATAGAAACAAATGACATGGAAATATCACTTACAAAAAACCTTGCAAATGGTGCACCAATATAAGACTCCTTGAGCCACAATATACCGCAAAATTGTAGAAAAAAGTCATTCAACACTAAATTTTTCCCACATTACCAAAATTCTTGACCAATGCACGATCAAAATATAAATACACCACTTTCATTCATGGTATTTTGGGGAGAGGGAAATATTATAAACTTTCCAGGAAACAATTGGAAAAATAACATGTAAATCACACCAATATCATCTCAAAGCTTCACAATTTTGCACAAAATATAAAGCATCTGTGATCCTCAACGGAAAAACAATAAATTACACAATAAACATATAAATAAATAAACTCATAGTTGACCAAATACACGGTGAGAAGTGTTAAATGCATGCCGTCATTGGCACAATAAGCTCTGGTCCTGCCGCGATCCCTCATCATAATTAAATTAGAGGTTATCCAAACTATCATAAATCTCTGACAAAACACTTAATATTCATGTCTAATCATCCACAACCCTAATAACCTCCCCGTCGCATTTGCAATAAGACTATGGAATTCATATCCAATAAGAATACAGATAAATTTAATATTAATTTTATTATTTAATTAAAAAAATACAAACTATTATGTAAAACTTCGGAAAATACACAAAGTTTTAAAAGTCAAAGAAAAATAATGCATGATTAGCGATGAACTCATCACTATAGTCTAGACCTTCGGGAGGACTAATAATATTATAATCATCATCATATGTTTGAGAATTTGGTTGATATCAAAACATTTTGTCTAGCCATTATCCTTGCCTAGATTTTGTAATATTTGCTGTGTTATAAATCTCACTTCTCAAAAGTAACAAATAATAATGAGATACATCATAATAATAGGGTGCAAATTGCTCATTTATTTTTTGGTACACAAAAGTTACATTTATTTGTATCCTATAAGTTACATTTTTTTTTGTCTACATTACATAACATTTGGATGCACATTATTAGTCCTTGCCTCCGGTCATGTATTCTAGCTTTTGTCTTTTGTCTCGCGGTCAAGTTTGTTTCATTAATTGGTGCATTTTGAAAAGTTTTTTACAATATTGCTCAAGTTCACATAAAATTTATTATTAAGACCATTTATTTTTAAAAACAAATTTATTTATCCATTTATCAATTCTTTTTAATAAAATTTGCTATTGGTTCAATATGCCATGATGGGATTTTATTGCCATGATGGGATTTTATTGCCCTGGTATATGCCATTATTTTTCCTCAATTTTCAGAATATACAAATGATTTAAAAAATACAAATTTCTTATTGGCATGCACTTAATTCTCTCTGAAAAAGATGTCTGCATACTTAATTATTTACTAGATTAATTGCAGTTGATGTCCACTGCAGTCGAAGCAACAATGTTCAAGGCTACGACGTGCCCCGCCTCACCGCCCGAGACTACCTATGTTCACCTTCATACTTTTTCCATAAAGTATCATAGATGGAGAGTTGCACTAGAGTTTGAAAAATACTTAAATATATGACTTGATGGTTTACCTGACTTTTCACATTTTCTCTGGAGACCAACAACAAGCACATGTTTCTTTTCGACCACACTTGAACCCAACAAAAACATTTCTCCTACAATCTACACCAACATTGATGGCGTCCCTTCTCCAGCCATGGATCGAATTTCCTTCAACCGACACCAGTGGAGGTGAAGTCCCAATCCACGAGGATCTCAGTCCTTGTTGCTCCCGAGCATGGAAGAGTACGAGAGGTTATGACTACACAATGAACTGAATAACTCAAACTCATGTAAAGCATCCCTCTGAATTCATATCTTGTAGAAGAACCCATTCCAGGGCCTTAGCCCTTTCCAGATCCTTTGGCCCATTCAAACTAGCGGTAATCCTGCAACCACTTAGTTTTTAAGCGGTAGATAGAGAGCATAGAGATAATATTTCAATTAACTTAATGAAGATCATTTCCTTGGATAATCAAGACGCAATCAATCGTGCAAATACCTACAAAAAATCACAAAATATTGACTTTGCGTAACAATTTGCTTTAAACTGAATATGCATGTATACTGTAGAGGGTTTTGTTATGTTTAATAGTAGTGACTCATGGATGTAGGAACCTTCTGTAAATTGCAGGTTAATTGATGTTCGGGGGTGCCATGCATAAGTATGCTGATAGCCTATAAGTGAACTAAGCAAAATAAGTGTGGAATTAAAATCACAGAATCAGAAGTAAAGATAAGTTGATTGATATAATATTAATGTCTATGAAAATGCTTAGTCTATGGGATAATAAGAGCAAACGAGAAAAATAAAATGGATACCAATTGGATTGTGGGATCATGTATTGAATGACTTCCATCATTGTGCAACCGTCATGATGTTTGTTTCTTCATCTTTAATTCTTCTCTTATGCGTGAGGCTGGTGGGCTGCTTCCTGAATGGTATAGTTGAGCTTACATTTTTATAATTTATACTTGAAACATGTAAAGTTATGGCATTAGATCTGTTGTTGTGCAAAAGGTAAGACAAACTACTAAAATGTTTTTCGAAGAGTATGATCAGAACAATAAAATGCACACATATCTCGAATATGTCTGGATCTACTATGTTTTTATACACAACATTATTAAAATTTATCGTTTCTGCTAAAAACTACATACATAGAAAAATCTAGTTGTTTTTCAATTTGTCTCTACGTATTGAATCAAATTTCAATAATGTGGATAAATAACTTCTCATTAGGTAAGGGAGACAATGAGAGACTATGAAAGTATTTGCATGCAATTTCAATGCCTCCTTGGCTTTCAACTTTGTTTTGTCTGTGCAAACGAGTTGTTGAAGCATACATAGTATGGATACAACTCCACACTAAAGCATATCCCGAAGAAATGACACATTTGAAGAATATATGCAAAGTGACCAAAGGATTCACACTGCTTTCTTTGTGGAAATTTATGAAACCCTAATAATCTTCTTGGAGACGATGATAGGTGAGGCACCTTGGTTTGTTGTTCCCAAGCGACATAATTCTTATGTCCAAAATATGAGTATGTTGGATAAATCCAATGGCCTGAAATCCTCGGCCTCCTTCATGGACGAAGACATAAACGACGAATATGCAAGATTTCAACCCATAATAGTCTGACCAAGACATGTCAAAATAAAGTGAGAAACTGAACACAACTCGGTTCAAACCACGGCAACCCAAGTTCATAGAGAACATGGCAAAGCAATGTTAAGAAAATGCATCATTATAGAAGACAAGAAATACCAACGTATGTGGGTTCAAAGTGCCTTCGATGGCAGAGTCTTGATCATGGCGTTTCGATCCCGCGACATTTCTTGCATGTTTTATTTCTTCAGACTTACATGATTGATATGTTCTTTGCCATATGTTTTTCTAACTGGTGACAATCTAAACACACGATTGACAACAACTATATGCTCCTCCGATGCAGAGTATAGAAAGAGGATACATGACAAACTTAATATAATGTTTTAATGATTAACTTGTTTGTAAGAATTGATGCTCTTTGTTTTGTGTTTAAGAATTAATTATAATAATTTTAGTAGATTTTTTTTTGTTATTGTAATAATTATTAGTTTTATTTAATTATTTTATTTTAGATTATTAAATATTGAAAAAAATAAAATACTAATTACACACAAATTTTTTATTTTATATATATATATATATATATATATATATATATGAGATGTATTAAGAACAATTAAAAATAGACTAAACAAAATTGTCTCATGAGTTTCTTCTTTTAATTATTGAACAAAATTGTCTCATAAACTTCTTCTAATTATTCATATGAATTAATTTTTATAATGATTTTTTATATATACAAATATGTAAATAATAAATGAGTAATTATTTTTTATTTTTATATAACAATGACATATAAAATAAAATTAAAAAAATTATTAAATTTAAAATTTGTTTGTTGGCTAAATGAAACAACACAACTATCTTCTGGTTTATTTTCAATGCTAGAAAATCTTAATCATGATCATGAGATACTTGAAATAATAAAAGGATTTTAAAGACTGAGAATAAACAATTATATTTTTAGTAAACAAACACTATTAAGAAAAATAAGAAATATACATACTATCTACATTCATTATTTATGGTTCTAGCAAGAGCAAACTAGTTGAACCCATGAATTCAAATATCTTAGTTGAGAGATAAAAATCATTTCTCACACTAAAGTGACCTCCTACCTGACTTTCTATTAGTACCCACATTTTGTCTTATTTATTTCCTTTTTCGATGGTTATGTTGAGACTCTGGTCCCAAGAATGTTCCTTTTGGGTAGGCTATTTTGCGCCCGATCTCTCTTTCTCTTAATGATAATATTCTTGATTGTTCATTTTCTCTTTTAGTTTGGCCCATAGTACCACATTGATGATAACAACCACCCTGAAATTAGTAAGACGAGATAAGAGCAAACATAAAATACAAAATATGAATAATTTGTTCATTGTGTTGAAGAAAAATCTTAGGCGTAGCTTGTTCATGCAGATTCACGAATGTGATGAGAGCTTGATCTTTAATTTCATAGTAATGCTTTACTGCCACCATTTCCTGCCTTGTAGTTCCTGTTTCCAATTAATTGGAGATTAGTATATCAAACAAAAAACACCTCAGATATTGATGATGTAGTATAAAACGAATTAAATAAATATAATGTATAAAGTTATTGATGTACCAACTTATCCATAGGGGCCCACATAATTTTTGGCGTTTCATCTCCTAGGGTCAAGTTTTAGATGTATAGGGTTTTGGAATTCATGAGTAATATTAAAACAAATCCTCTGGAGCCTCATTTCAATCATTCTGCTTAGACAGATGCACATAATAGCCACATCTCTTCTCATAGATAACTACCACCATTCGAGCAAGTGTTCCAGTTCTGCACTTTTATAGTTTCAACCTATTTCATTTATTCAATAGAAGATATTGTTCATTGGATATCTGTATTGTTCTTCATATCTCTGCGTTTATTGTCTTTAGTCTGTTAATCAGTTCGTTCCGCTCCTAAATCCAGATCATATCATTAGTTAGCCAATTTTAGCGGAATAATATATAGACTTAATATATTTTAATCATTTTTGAAATATTTTGAAAGAAAACTATTAAAAAGGCAGGGATTTCGGCTTAGTTTCCTCAATTTCCACATGAAGTTGTTTCTATTTTGATGAGAACCTTTTAATTTAATTTTCTATTCAGTGTTTGGAATAGGGAAACGTTTTGTAGATCTATTTGAACCTATAACACCAAAATTTGTGCCCTCATTTTTATGGAATTTGTTATGTATACTTAATTAAGCTTTTCCTCAACGAAATTGACCTAGATAAATAGGTTAGCTTATCAGATTAGAAATATGATTTTGCCAGAAAAATCGGAAAAGACGATTTAACTTAAGTAGAGTTTATTTCTTTATGTATGAAAAATTCGCTTCATAATAAACTTCAGATTATTCAATGAGACAGGGTCTAGCTACTTTGCAACGATTTCCCTTGTTTGTATGTAATTCTTACATAGTAAATCCTTGGATCCATACTATTCATATTCATCAAATCATTACAGGGTCAAATCATTACTTGGTTTTTATGTATGTTAATTTTTATTTTGAGATATTATTTATTATAATTTCTCTTTAAAAGAAGAATGGATTAATGTCAATATGTTGTTAGTAAGAATCCAAGTTTTTGCAATTCAAATATAGGTAGATCTAACTTAGCACTAGTTCTATGTAACTTAGCTTTGGAAAGTGTGAAGGATATTCCCTCAATCTAGAACCAAACTATTTAGTGGACTTTGGATGTGTGACAAATGTGTGGATCCCCAACCAACAAAGTGGTTGTTCCTTGTTGCAACAAGTGGTGATCTCAAACAAATTCCCATTTACAAACTAGTAAAACCAAGAGATTGAAACTCTAGCCTCCATATACATGTAAAAAACTCTAAATTTGAAAGTGAATTTCTTGTAAGTATGTAAATCAAATGAGTGAATCATGAACAACATAAAAAATAAGATTTAGGGGGGAAAGAAAAGATTCTATTGATTCAAGAAAGGAAGATTACAAGATATTTTACCTAATGGAGAGTTGGCTCTCCATTTGTCCTCTCTTTTGGGTTGGGCCTTCTCTTGTGTTACTCCTTGTCCTTTGACCTTCAATCCAAAAGAAATCCTCTTTAAAAAATAGAAAAATTAGGGAAAACCCTTAGGGTCACACAAAAATTTCAACAACAAAACACTAGCTCAAAGATTCCAATGACAAATGGGAAATTCCAGGTATTTTTAGAGCCTAGGAGACCTCTTGGGGTTCCTCTCCATTCTCCATGGAGTGATTTTCATGTTCATTCATTAAAAACACAACTATGCACATGAGACAAATGTCAAATATGCGATTTTGTCACCATTTATATTGTGACATGAATTTTGAGGCATTTTGCATGTCTGAGTTGTTGGTATTAAAGAAAAACTTGCGTCTCACCTTGAAGGCATATAAATTTAGGGATTTCAATGTGTTTAACATGTAGGGGGATAAATTCACTGATTTGGGCCCTTTCCTAAGGGCTCAATTGTTGTATAAGACTTGAAACACTTAGGGGGGATAAATTCATTGATTTGATCCCTTTCCTAACATATCCATTATTGTATAGGACTTCATCTGTGAGGGACAAGGCACTGATTGTGACCCACCTTTTCAATCTCGAGTGATATAAGGTACATGTCCCATATTTGACTTTTGAACATGAGATGGTACACATTGGTCCAATCTATGTGCTAATAAATTCCCCTTGATGTATGAGGAAAACTGTAGGGCTTGAATGCACCATGTTCTTTCTGTAATTCAAAGACTTAAGGAGTTCTTAGAGATGGTGTCACCCATTAGAAAAAAGGAAACCTACAACCACAATATAAATCAAATATTTTATCCTTCATTTATGAGTAAGGCATCCCCATGCTCCTGCATGAGTTAAATCAAGTACAAAATGGTAGATCAATGGAACAAAAAAATGAAAAGACCATGTTGAAAGTACATCAATACTTCAGTTACATCCTGTATATACATCTTCTAATATTAATTTGTATAACATTTCCAATGTGGATGGAAAAGATCTAAAGAAAATGGAGCTCGACATCCAAAAAGGGGCTAGGGTAAGTAAGGAACTTTCACAGTACAACATGTGAGCTCCGAGACAACGGATCCATTATTGAAGGGAAATGAACCACAATTGTCCATGGTATTTGACTAGATTTGGAACACTAACACCACTTGGTAAGATTCTCGCCAATGTGACAAGGAATTAAAGTCAAACATGGAAAAAACTATCTAATCAAAGATCGATAATAAACATACCTAGTACACCTCAAGTGATTAAATAATGATGAAAATGGGCATTAAGGTACTAGTACACTCCTAAAAGCGTAAAGAAATGATTTGAAGTCAAACACTAAAAGGAACCATTTGGTTAAGGTGAAATGCTGATTCTCTCTATCAAATGTAAGGAGATCCGCCAATGGTTATAAAAGACTCGAAGGTACCAAGGCCTCTAGATCAACTCCCGAAGCAAATGTGTTGTGGTCAATAGGATAACATTTGCTGAAAGAAAGACAATTATGAATCCTTTTGGCCAACATGAGGTAAGAAGAAATTTTCTTAATGATTTTGAGATAGATTTGACTAAAAAAAACTGGTTAAGAATAAGAAAGATGATGCAAAACTTCCCTTGACAAAGAGCGACATGAAAAAAAATGACATGGACATAATCCACTTTAACAAGGACCATGAACATTATCAAATCCAAAGGTCAAATGGAGATGAGTAGCGTTAGGCTGAGTGGGAAAATACAAATTTATTTTTGTGAAACACAAGAGGATAGACCAAACTCAATGACCATTATGATTAGTGGAAAAACATAAGTTGTTAACTCTATGCAGATGTTATGGTCAAGGGCGATACTAAATTTTTTCCATCCTCAAGGTTTTAAAATAAAAGTATCTCCCACTTTCCCCTTTTTAGTTTTATGATATTTTTCCTTTTTTATTTTATGGAAAGGAATAAAGAATTAATAAATATCTTATGGTACTTAGAGGAGGAAGGTGCATTAATGAAATAAATTGGAGCTACATGGGGCATGGTGGAAAATCAAGCAACACAACAAAATGGATAGGAACATCAATAACACCTGGACATGGCCTTGCTCTAATGGAAATGGTTTGCATGTGCATGGTGCAACAAAGACCAAAAGCAATAGACACATGTAGAAAGTGACAAGCGAATGGAGTAGGATCAAGCTAGAGAGAAGAAACAAACAATGTAAAGTAGAAAACCACCAAATAAATGGGTGGGATACCTAATGGGAATGGTCAGAAAGAAAGGAGAAAGGAGATTGTGGATCACAATGCACATCCAAACTAGAAGGGCTCCCTATCCTATGGACAATTCTCAAAATGGGTGGAAAATGGAAAAGTGGTGCTACTCTATAAAAACCCATCATAGGTAGGCTTTCCCATTGGATGAGTGAATAGGTAGAAAATAAGAAAGTGATTACACACTAATACTCAACATGGTGGATCCTAAGGTTTAATTGGGTGGCAAAAAGTTTAGATGCAACAATATAGAGGAATTTATTAATCCTATATGCCAATTTAAGAATAGACCTTACAGAGTTGACCATGGCTAAGAGAATGATACAAAGGTATCATAACATCCAGTCTAAGGTCCCACATCTTAAAAAAAACCACTAAAATTTCTTGTGAGATGCTTTGTGAGCTATTAAATACATGGAATTGTTTTGAGCCTTAAAGCGAATGATGATCTCGTATATGGTGACAAAATTAACAATCTTCGTTTTGGAAAGGTGGTCCAATTTATTCTCCATAAGTGCAAGAGGCGATGTTGTAGGGAGTATTTAAAAAAATTATAATTGCCAGAGGGGGTGAAGTATATGGGCATGAAAGTGTTGTAGTTAAGCCAAAACATATAGTCACTTGGAGAAATAGGGTGGATATTGTTGATATTATGGTAGCTGCGGGAGGTATTTACCTCCACGTGTAAAACTAACGAGAATAGAATATTCCAGGAAGCAAGAAGAAACCCTAATGAGTTGGCTAATAACCCTAGAAGACAAGTCGGCTCAAGAGGATAATTTGTATTAGGTTATTAGCCTCCAAGAGAAGAAGTCATCCAAACAAAATATTATATACTAAGTAAATAGGCACCTAGAATGAGAAGTCGGCCCAGGCAGTTAGCCAGAATTAGTATAAATATAGGAGGCCAATATTCATTCTAACAGGCATTCTCAGAACTGCAGAAGAAACACTTGTGCACACTACAGTTGCCCAGTTGTGTGCAAGTTTGGAGGAGAGCTGCAATTGCAGCTAGCAGATTTCAGTTTTGGCTTGGATTATCTCTTGGTTATGGCTTGGACTATCTCTTGGTTATGGTTTGGAGTATCTCTTGGTTATGGTTTGGACTATCTCATGGTTATGGTTTGGACTATCCGATGAACTCTTGTTTGGTGCACTATCCTTGGAGAAATGTGCGCTACCCTTTGTTTGGCTATCTAGCCTAGGGTTTTCTTCCGGAATGATTATCTGTCAAGGTTAAGGTGCTTGGAGGGTGGATTTGGCCTATGGTTGGGTGACAATAGTGATATTGTTAATGGTAAAACAAGCACATCCATTCATATTCTAACAAGTTATGGGCCCACACCTCATTCATTCAGTCTAACCGCTGGAAGGAAGCATAGCCATAAGGATATTGAGCTTGTTGAAGAACTGTCGCTAGGGTTTCTAGCATGAGCAGTCACCAAAAAACTGTCGCTAGGGTTATTAGTAGGTGCAGTTGTAGAAACCCTAATCCTCTCATTGAGGAACCTTAAGTGAAGGGATTGACCTAATTTTCGAATAAACCAGTGCGCCCTAGTCTAGCGCATCTCTTGGTACTCTCAGCAAGACAAGATGTCAAGTTTGAGTTTTTGGTCAAATCTAGGGTTGGCCAAGTCAAAGAAGCCATGACTTACTCTATGAAGTCAGAAAACAAGTTATATGGAGCTTCTAACTTCAGAGCATGGAAGACAAGGATTGATCTCATCCTTGCAAAGAATAAAGTGCTGGATATCGTGAAACCAGAGTTTGAAGAAGGAAAAGAGAAGGAACCGCAAAACGTTGCAGCTATGGAGAAGTTCAAAGACGGTGACAAAAATTCCATGAGTATCATAGTGGACTCTATAAAATACCACTTGATACCCTATATATCCCATCTTGACTCATTGAAGAAGATGTACGATGCCCTAACAAACCTCTTTTCAGTCAGAAACATTGGACAAGTAATGAGTCTAAAGAATGAGCTCTGTGACATGAAGATGAATGATGATGACAACATAACATCATACTTTGTGAGAATCTCTCAGTTAAGAGATAAACTAAAAGCTATTGAAGAGATCATTTCAGAAAAGGAATTGGTAAACATAGTACTCAATGGTCTTCCCAAGACATGGGATGCATTTGCCGCAAGAATGAACACAAGGAAGGAGTATCCTACATTTGAAGAACTTTGGACTTGCTACGCTAAAGAAGAATCAAGGATCAGTGCAAAAGAGAAACCCCAAAAGAAGTACGATGATCAAGCCTTTACAACAAGATTCAAGAATTTCAGGAGAAAAAGGAAGTTTGGTTCAAGGAAGAAGCCAAATCAAGAGAAAGACATGTCAGAAATACAATGCTTCAACTGTCGAAAGTATGGTCACTACAAGAATCATTGTCCCGAGCTAAAGAAAAGGAAGGGGACACACAAAGCATTTGTTGCCGAAGAAAAGGAACCTACAAAGAAGACCATGCCAGATAAAACAAACTTCTTCTTCTAAGACAAGGTAACAATACTCTTCTTAGTTCTTGTACATATCTTGTTTGCATAGTTTCTGTACATATCTTGCATATCTATAAGATGTTCAAAAGAGAAACTATACCAATGAAAGAACAACAAGATAAGGATTGCTATTAGGAAATACACATGAAAGGATGAAGTACATCAACAAACGCTAGTAACAGTTCATGTGGAAGTTATTACATAAGTAACAGCTAAAAGATAAGCCGAATTCATAATCAATCTTGAAGAAACCTAGAAAAAGTAAAGACAAAAAGAAGTCAACAATCAAATACTTATGAGCAATAAGGATGCAGACGAAAGCGTGGATGGAGGAAGCCGATTATATACTTCCAAAATAAACACATGCACTCATACATGAAGCAAGGATTAGGAGGGAGCTAATCCTATGATACATTGAAGATGAAGAAGTATATATATATCCATGGTAGCAACCATGAAAAGCATTACATGTTCAATTTGACTTTAGAATAAGCCTTCTTCGAAAAGAAGCCTTAAAGTATCCCTGGTTTTCCATCCACATTCATGATCCTATGATGAAAGGAAGAAGTGGAATCTTTAGGGCATGAAATATATAAGAAAATCCATGGACCCAAGAGCTAAAGAAAAACATGAGGAAGAACATGAAGATTCCAAGAAAGAAAGAGAAGCCATAACAACCAGTCATTGTATCAAGAATCACAAGATTACCAGCATGATATGAACTCACTAAAATCAATCAAGCAGAGGAACTGAAAGTTGTGATGAATAACAATGTATGAAAGACTTATGAATGAAAGCATTGTGAGATCCAGAACTAGACGTTCTCCCAGATGGAGGGAGGAGACTATGATAATTGTTTGTTCCAGTAAACCAGACATACCTCTACATGAACCATCATATCGTTCTTAATTGTCCATGGGTTGAAGTTTACATAAGATGAATGGAAAGACTGTTCTCCAGAACAATTGAAAAAAGAACGTATGAAGAGAAACCTCAAAGGACTTGAGGTATACCAGAAAGAGAACCTTGTATGCAGATGAAAGAAGACAACTTGGTGAAGAAACCTCCAATGCACAAAAAAAGCGTGGTGAAGACTTTCTATAACAGAGATATTGTATCAAAATAATTACTCAGAATATCAGGATGATGGATTGCCAATCCATGACAAAGATCTCATGATGACAGAAGAAGTGCCACATGGATATGTTCCAGTTTGACCCTTGCCATGATGTTGTGAGCTAGCATGAACCAAAGAAGAATCCAACAATGATATACTTGATTGATCAGAGCTATATGAAGCCTTCAGAGAAAACCAATGTTCCAGACCGAAGTACATTTGACATCAAGTATTACATTCTTCGTGATGAAGTCCAGAAAGGAGAAAGTGGTTCTCCAATATATATCTCCACAGATGAGCACATAAGCATATATTTTGGTAAATCTTCTGTCCAAGATGAAAGAGTTTTTGTACTCAAGCTGGAGCTCGTGGAGACGACTTCCTTATTGAAAAATAAAGAGATGACTCCCAGGTTGGGAGGGAGAAATGATGTGTTATGGATTGATGGACAGTCATTTTTCAGTTCGAAAAATGGTCCAGGATGAGCAGTTCCTTTCCAATTTGGAAAGTGGTTTGAGATTTCCGACGGACATGCATTTTTCAGTTTGGAAAATGGTCCAGATCAAATGGTAATTTTCATAATGAAAATGGTTCAATGGATTGATGATGTACCATAAACAATGATTTCCCATTTTGTTTAACATGGGGAATGGTCTAGGGCAGTCTCTCTTCTTGAGGGTTACTCAAGAAGACTGGCCCACCTCGTCGGACAATGATTTCCCATTGTGGTTAACATGGGGAATGGTCTGTTTTGGAGGTTGGTGTAGGATAGTCATTTCCTTTGGAAATGGTCCGGACAGTCATTCCTTAGGGCATATTCATTCTCTCCAGGTTGCACTTTGTTTAGTGTCGGAGGAATGGCCCAGGGTGGGGAATGGTCTAGGTTCAAAAATTAGGGATAGATATTCCTTAGAGTAGATTCATTCTTTCCAGGTTGCACTTTGTTTAGTGTCGGAGGAATGGCCCAAGGTGGGAAATGGTCCAAGCTAAAAAATCATGACATTTATTCTTCCTTGCTTGAGAAGAATAGTCCATATAGCTCATCATTGATGTTTGAACTTTTGAGGGCATATGCTCTTCCAAGATCTCACATATGTGAGTGGAAGAATGGCCCAAATGATTCAGTTTATACCATAACAATATTTTCTATGCAGTTTGATATCAAATGATTGTTATGGAGACTGTATGTCTCTAGACAGTAGATGAATGCTATTGTGGTGGATTGTGTTCCACTGATTGTGACTATATGTTACTGGTCAAGTAACCATGTGCTACTTGGTGTGGCAGTGTACTACTGGATTGTAGCTGAGTACTACTATGGATAGACACAATTGTGTTCTATTGAATGATATTATTCCGATTGCCTTGAAGACTATCAACAGTGTTGGAAATGATTATCAGCTAGATGAATGATCAATGGACATATATTTTTCCAGATGAAAAATGGTTCAGGACATTTATTCTTCTATGACACATGTCCAGATTAGACGAATGGTTCTTGTATCACTCTATGGAGTAAGTGACTTATCCAACATCATGTCTAAATTACTCAGATGGAGTACGGTTTTTAGAGATGATGCAACTGATGACACTGATGGTGATGATGGTGCTCATGATCTAGTCATGAGATAGTCTATACAACTATGTTGATGCTATCGGGTGAATGGTATGTTTGTGCTCAAGACCATTACCTATAATACCTCCCTAGCTAGGAGGGAGTGTTGATATTATGGTAGTTGCGGGAGGTATTTACCTCCACGTGTAAACCTAACGAGAATAGAATATTCCGAGAAGAAAGAAGAAACCCTAATGTGTTGGATAATAACCCTAGAAGACAATTTTGCTCAAGAGGATAATTTGTATTAGATTATTATCCTCCAAGAGAAGAAGTCGGCCAAAAGAAATATTATATACTAAGTAAATAGGCACCCAAAATGAGAATTCAGCCCAGAAATTTAGCCATAATTAGTATAAATACAAGAGGCCAATCTTCATTCTGGCAGGCATTCTCAGAACTACAAAAGCAACACTTGTGCGCACTGTAGTTGCCCAGTTGTGCGCAAGTTTGGAGGAGAGCTGCAATTGCAGCTGCTACAACTAGCAGATTTTGGTTTTGGCTTGGACTATATCTTGGTTATGGCTTGGAATATCTCTTGGTTATGGTTTAGACTATCTCTTGGTTATGGTTTGGACTATTTGATCAGCTCTTGTTTGGTGCACTATCCTTGGAGAAAGGTGCACTACCCTTTGTTTGGATATCTAGCCTAGGGTTTGCTTCTAGAATGATTCTCTGTCAAGGTTAAGGTGCTCGTAGGGTGGCTTCAACATATGGTTGGGTAACAATAGTGATATTTTCAATGGTAAAACAGGCACATCCATTCATATTCTAACAGATATTATCCCAAGGAGTATTTAAGGAAGTCATGGTCTCTAAGAGTTCTTTATTGTCACATAAATGTAGATCCAAAGAGGCCAAGGTACTTTTGCACCTAAGGGAGGAATTTTCCATGTGAGTGTAAAGGGTGAAGATTCTTATTAAATTTCTCAATTCTAAGTGTCCTTAAGGTGGTCTTGGATCCAAATGATTTTTCTCAGTGGGAATGGAGATTACACGAGTGGTGGAGGAGACCACATAATTTGTTTAACGAATTAATGGGAACAAATAATAAATGGGCCACACATGAGACATTGCACTGGACCTTCAAAGGTGGTCAAGGATAACCATATGAAAGGTGATATATGGTGAATATGCATGTTTTAGGTGGAAAAACCATTAGAGAAGAAAGTGATGACACCATGGTGTTACAAGCAAAATCCGTCCGCGAGGATGGATCCAACCTATCCGGTTGTGAATCCGGTTACAAAAAGCAAAATATTACAAATTAAAACTATGTAACAACCAACTAAGATGGATTTCCCGGAAGGGTAAATTGACCAGATTGGTCAATTTTCCTAGTTAGGACAACAATACAAGTGGCAGAAAATCTAACTAAAAAGGAAGAATGAAATTAGATGAGAACAAACTGTTGTTTTTCTTCATATGAGATATGATCGATATATTATTACAGTGATGAGTGTTCCATATATAGGGAACATATGGTGACCATCCATGAAAGGATGCGTCCCTTGAATAATCAACAACTATTTATTATTATCATTTAATTTATTATATATGATATTTAATAATCAATAATCATATTATTAATTATTATTCTCAGAGAATGTCTTCCGATGTTGTCCAAACATCAACACTCCTTCTCAATGAGGGAGACATTCTACATCATGCCAAGATTGTCTCTGAAGTATACAAACTTCACCCTAGACTCATGACACTTGTCTGTTAGTCTTGGGAGACGTCTCTCTCCCACCTAAACCGAGGAGAAACTCCTTATGCGACTCTCCCTTTTGAGCCAATTGACTCTCTCCAAGATTAGGATCACTCTAGGTCTACATGTAATAACATATAGCATCTTGAGTCTTTATCTTTCCTTGTCAAATCACCATGACTAGGACAAAGACCACACGAGGATCTTTCACCATAGGTACACACCTATGAGTGAATTTCGACCTGATGCTAACTAACACGTGGAAAAAACACTTCAAGCACCTCGAGTCCATATTATTCCTTGTCATGATCAACGAAGGACTATGTCTAGGCCCATTTATCACAAGTGCACCTTTATGATAAATGTCTCCTATCTCCCTTGGTATACAACCCAATCCATGAGAAGTTATGCCCAATGCTGAAACATCAACACTCCCTCTTAGCTAGGGAGGTATTTTTCCATAGTAGTACACAACTACTGTCCAGAGACACACAGTCTCCTCTAGTGGTACACAACCACCATAGTAGAAAAAGGTTTGTCACATATGACACTCCCATGTAGACTTCTATAGGCTACTCCCTCTAGGAACACTTAGGGTCAACTCCCCATAGTGTGTGACGTCAAGGGTCAAATCCCTTGACATGTCCTCATGTGATCTCCACATGGGACGTTGGGCTATAAGCCCAAATGCACTTATCCCTTCTTGAATAAGTGTTCCACTTATCCATTCTTGAATAAGTTTCCTCACAAATAAACTCAACTCAATTCACAAAGTATGATCTGGATAAAGTTTGTCACACATGGCACTCCCATGTGGACTTCTAGAGGCTACACCCTCTAGAAACACTAGGTTCAACTCCCATAGTGTATGACATCAAGGGTCAACTCCCTTGACATGTCCTCATGTGCTCTCCACATGGGATGTGTCCTCATGTGCTCTCCACACTGGACGTGTCCTCATGTGCTATCCACAAGGGACGTTGGGTTATAATCCCAAACCCACTTATCCCTTCTCAGATAAGTGTCATCACAAATCAACTCAACTTAGTCATAGAGGAGTACGATCTGGAGAATGTCTCAGGAAGCTGCAAACATCAACACTCCCTCTCAGCGAGGGAAGCATTCTATGCCACACCAAGCCTATCACAAAAGTACTTGAACTTCGTCCTGGTTTGGCAAGAACATCAACAACCTGCTCATCTATAGGAAGGTACTGCACCAATACTTCCTTCCTCTGCACCATGTCTTGGATGTTTAATGGTACTTGATCTCAATGTGGTTCGATTTGTCATGAAACACTGGATTATCTCAGATCTTCACACAAATTTGGTTACCATAATGAATAATGGTGGAATCCATCACATGTTCGGATAAATCTACAAGGATCTTGTGAAGCCACACTACTTCACACACTGTCATACTTAATGCAATGTACTATACTTTTGCTGTGCTAAAAGCCACAAAAGTTCATTTCCTACTACACTAGGAAACCATGGAAGATCCCAAAGTGAAGCAACACCGAGAGGTGTTCTTTCTGTCCTTTGTGCTCCCTGCCCAATCAGAGTCAATATATTCCTGCCATATCATATCAGTACTGGAAGTATATCTCATACTATGTCCAACTGTGCATGACAAGTATCTCAACCCATGCTTTGCAAAAATCTAGTGTGTCTATCTCGGTTGAATAATAAACTGATAAGTGCACTCACTGCATAGCAAATATTTGGTCTGGTGTTAATTAGATACATCAATTATCCAATCAGTTGTCTGGATAGAGTCATATCAATTTTGTTCGAATCAGAAGAAGACACACTTAGTTTCTTTAGATTTGTCACCATTGGTGTAGCCACAGGCTTCATGTTTAGTATACCAAACTTGTTCAATATATCAACTGTGTACTTCCCTTGACTCAGGAAGATCTCATAAGTTCTCTGCCACACCTCTAGTCCCAAAAAGTAGTGCATCATACCAAGGTTCTTCATCTCAAACTTAGAGGCCAATGCATACTTGCATTCAACAATAAATCTCTCTGTATCAGTGAGGAATAAATCATCAACGCAGAGGACCAAAATCAGGGACTCACCATTGAAAATCTTGTAGTACAGGCTGGGATCAACAACACTTTTGCTAAATCCCAAAAATCATAAGGTGTCCATCAATCCTTTGTTGATATTATGGTAGCTGCGGGAGGTATTTACCTCCACATATAAACCTGACGAGAATAGAATACTTCGGGAAGAAAGAAGAAACCCTAATGAGTTGGATAATAACCCTATAAGACTTGTCGGCTCAAGAAGATAATTTATATTAGGTTATTAGCCTCCAAGAGAAGAAGTTGGCCAGAAGAAATAATAATATACTGAATAGACAGATACCCAGAATGAGAAGTCGGCCCAGGTAGTTAGCCAGAACTAGTATAAATACAGGAGGTCAGTTCTCATTCTGACAGACAGTCTCAGAATCGCAGAGCAGCACTGTGCGCTGCAGTGCCCTGTTTTGTGCGCAGGTTTGGAGGAGAGCTACCGATGCAACTGTTGCAACTAGCAGTTACGTTTTGGCTTGGAATATATCTTGGCTAGGGTTTGGACTATCTGATCAACTCTTGTTGGTGCGCTATCCTTGGGGAAATGTGCACTACCATTTGTTTGGCTATCTAGCCTAGGGTTTTCTTTTGAAGTGATTCTCTGCCAAGGTTAAGGTGCTCGGAGGGTGGCTTCGGCCTATGGTTGGGTGACAATAGAGATATTGTCAATGGTAAAACAAGCACATCCATTATATTCTAACAGGTTATGGGCCCACACCTCCTTCATTCGATCTAACTGTTGGAAGGAAACATAGCCATAAGGATAATGAGATTGTTGAAGAACTACCGCTAGGGTTTCTAGCAGGAGAAATCACCATAGCATTGCCGCTAGGGTTACTAGCAGGTGCAGTTGCAGAAACCCTAATCCTCTCATTGAGGCACCTTAAGTGAAGGGATTGACCTAATTTTCGGACAGATCAGTGCACCCTAGCCTAACGCATCTCCTGATATTCTCAGCAAGCCAAGACGTCAAGTTTGAGTTTCTAGTCAAATCTAGGGTTGGCCAAATCAAAGAAGCCATGACTTACTCCATGAAGTTAGAGAACAAGTTATATGGAGCTTCTAACTTCAGAGCATGGAAGACAAGGATCAACCTCATCCTTGCCAAGAATAAAGTGTTGAATATCGTGAAAGGAAAGATCGTGGAACTAGTGTTTGAAGAAAGAAAAGAGAAGGAACCACAAAACGTTGCAGTTATGGAGAAGTTCAAAGACGATGACATCAATGCTATGAGAATCATAGTGGAATATATAAAAGACCATTTGATACCCTACATCTCGCATCTTGACTCATTGAAGAAGATGTACGATGCCCTAACAAATCTCTTCTCGGTTAGAAACATTGGACAAGTTATGAGTATGAAGAATGAGCTCCGTGACATGAAGATGAATGATGAGGACAACATAACATCATATTTTGTGAGAATATCTTAGTTAAGAGTTCAACTACAAGCTATTGAAGAGATCATCTCAAAGAAGGAATTGGTAAACATAGTACTCAATGGTCTTTCCAAGACGTGGGATGCATTTGCCGCAAGCATGAACACAAGAAAGGAGTATCCTATATCTGAAGGACTTTGGACTTGCTATGCTCAAGAAGAATCCAGGATCAATGCAAAAAAGAAACCCCAAAAGAAGTATGATGATCAAGCCTTCACAACAAGATCCAAGAATTTTGGGAACAAAAGGAAGTTTGGCTCAAGGAGAAAGCCAAATCAAGAGAAAGACATTTCAGAAATACAATGCTTCAAATGTCGAAAGTATGGTCACTACAAGAATCATTGTCCCGAGCTAAAGAAAAGAAAGGGGACACACGAAGCATCAGCTGCCGAAGAAAAGGAACCTACAAAGAAGACTAAGCAGGATGAAAGAGACTTCTTCTTCTGAAGGTAACAATACTCTTCTTAGTTCTTGTACATATCTTGTTTGCATAGTCTCTACACATATATTGTATATCTATCTCTTAGAAGATAATGTGTTCCAAGAAGAACTATACCTATGTAAGAACAACAAATATAAGGATTTCTATCATTATACAAGTCAGATAAAACACATGAACAAATGAAATACATCAAACAAATCATGTGGAAGCTATTACAAGATAAGCCGAAATCAGGATCAATCCTGAAGAGACTCAGAAGAAGCAAAGTCAGAAAGAAATTGGAGAAAGACTTATAACACTTTGCAGAAGGGAATAAGGATGTTGACGAAAGTGTGGACTCTCCTAGATGGAGGGAGCCGATTATATATCACCTAAAGTAAGAACATGCATTCATACATGAAGCAAGGATTAGGAGGGAGCTAATCCTATGATCCATTGAAGATGATGAAGTATATATCCATGGTAGCAGACATGAAAATCAATACGTGTTCAGTTCGACCCTAAAATAAGTCTTCTTCGAAGAGAAGCCTTAAAGTATCCCTGGTTGTCCATCTAGATCCGTGATCCTATGATGAAAGAAAGAAATGGAATATTTAGGGCATGGAATCTATAAGAAACTCCATGAACGCGAGAACTAAAGAAACACATCAGGAAGAACATGAAGATTCCAATAAAGGAAGAGACGCCAAAATAACCAGTCACTGTATCAGGAATTACAATATTACCAGCCTGACATGAACTCACTAAAAGAAATCAAGCAAATGAACTGAAAGTTGTGATGAAGAACAATGTATATGAATACAAGCATTGCAATATCTAGAACTAATGGTTCTCCCAGAGGGAGGGAGAAGATTATGATGATTACTTGTTCCATTAAACCAGACATACCTCTACATAAGTCATTATATCATTCACAATATCCATCGGTTAGAGTTCTACATCAGATGAATGCAAAGAATGTTCTCCAGAACAATTGAACAAAGAGTGTATGAAGAGAAACCTCAAGACTTTGAGAAAGAGACCCTTATATGAAGATGGAAGAAGATAACTTGGTGGAGAACCTCCAATGCACAACAGAAGCATGGTGAAGATTTTCTATAAGAGAGATATTGTATCAAGATGATTACTCAGTAGATCAGATCTCATGATGACAGAAAAAGTGCCACATGGATATGTTCCAGTTTTCCAACAATAATATACTTTATTGATCAGAGCTACATGAAGCCTTCAAAGAAAACCAATATTCCAAACCGAAGTACATTTGAAATCAAGCATTAGATTATTCGTGATGAAGTCCATAAAGGAGAAAGAGATTCTCCAATACATATCTCCACAGATGAGCAGATAAGCAGACATTTTGGTAAAGCTTCTGTCCAAGATGAAAGAGTTTGCGTACTCAAGATGGAGCTCGTGGAGACGACTTCCTTATTGAAAAAGAAGACTCCCAGGTTAGGAGGGAGCACTGATGTATTATTGGACAGTCATTTTTCTGTTAGAAAAATGGTCCAGGATGAGTAGATTCTTTCCAGTTCAGAAAGTGGATTGAGATTTCTGACGGACAAAGATTTTCTAGTTCGGAAAATGGTCCAGATTGCTGATGTACCATAGACAACGACTTCCATTGTGGTTAACATGGGGAGTGGTCTAGGGAAGTCTCTCTTCTTGAGGGTTACTCAAGAAGACTGGCCCGCCTCGCCGGACAACGATTTCACATTATGGTTAACATGAGGAATGGTCCGTTTTGGAGGTTGGTATAGGACGGTCTTTTCCTCTTGTGGTTAACAGAGGAAATGGTCCAGGCAATCATTCCTTAGGGTGTATTCATTATCTCTAGGTTGCACTTTGTTTAGTGCCAGAGGAATTGACCAGGGTGGGGAATGGTCCTGGCTCAACAATCAGGGACATGCTTTCCTTAGGGCAGATTCATTCTCTCCAGGTTACAATTTGTTTAGTGTTAGAGGAATAGCCCAGGGTGAGGAATGGTCTAGGCTAAAAAATCAGAACAATCATTCTTCCTTGTTTGAGAAGAATACGATAGATATCCCATCGTTGATGTTCTATTCTGAGAGCATATATTCTTTCAGATCTCACAGATGTGAGTGAAATATTGGCCTAGATGAATCAGTTTATATCATAACATTGTTTTTGTGCAGGTTGATATCATATGATTGTTATGAAGACTATATGACAATAGATGTATACTACTATGGTGGATGTGTTCCACTATTCGTGACTATACATTACTGATCAAGTACTTGTTTGCTACTTGGTGTGGTAGTGTACCACTAGATTGTAGTTATGTACTACTATGGATAGACACAATTGTGTTCTATTTTTGTTCTGATTACCTTGAAGACTATCAACAATTTGGTAAATGATTATCAACTAGATGAATGATTAAAGAACATAGATTTCCCAGACAGAAAATGGTTCAGAACATCTACTCTTCTAGGACATATGTCTAGATTAGAAGACTGGCTCTTGTATCACTCTGTGGTGTGAGTGACTTATCCAACATCATATCTGATTACTTAGATGGAGTATGGTTTCGAAAGATGATGCAGCTGATGACACCGATGGTGATAATGATGCTCATGATCTAGTCATGAGATAGTCTAGACGACTATGTTGATGCTACCGGGTGAATGGTATGTTTTGTGCTCAAGACACTTGTAATACCTCCCTAGCTAGGAGGGAGTGTTGATATTATGGTAGCTATGGGAGGTATTTACCTCCACATGTAAACTTGACGAGAATAGAATACTCCGGGAAGCAAGAAGAAACCCTAATGAGTTGGCTAATAACCCTAGAAGACTTGTCGGATCAAGAAGATAATTTATATTAGGTTATTATCCTCCAAGAGAAGAAGTTAGCCAGATGAAATAATAATATAATGAAAAAACAGATACCTAGAATGAGAAGTCGGCCCAGGCAGTTAGCCAGAACTAGTATAAATACATGAGGTCAGTTCTCATTCTGGCAAGCAGTCTCAGAATCACAAAGCAACACTTGTGCGCACTGCAGTGCCCAGTTTTGTGCACAGGTTTGGAGGAGAGATGCCGGTGCAGCTGTTGCAGCTAGCAGTTACGTTTTGGCTTGGAATATCTATTGGCTAGGGTTTGGACTATCTGATCAGCTCTTGTTGGTGCGCTATCCTTGGGGAAATGTGCACTACCATTTGTTTGGCTATCTAGCCTAGGGTTTGCTTCTGGAGTGATTCTCTGTCAAGGTTAAGGTGCTCGGAGGGTGGCTTTGGCCTATGGTTGGGTGACAATAGAGATATTGTCAATGGTAAAATGAGCACATCCATTATATTCTAACATCCTTGCATACCAAGTTCGAGGTGGTTTCTTGAGTCCATACAAATCCATCTTCAACCTGCACATGATACCTCTTCTCATGTATCAAAAAACCATCTGGATGCTCGATGTATACTTCTTCCTCAATCTCTCCATTGAGAAAGGTTGTTTTTACATTTATCTGATGTACTCTCTAACCCATGGATGTTGCAGGGGAAATAATCATCGAGATAGAATTGTATCAAACAACATGAGAAAATGTATCCTCATAATCTATTCCCTCCACATGAGAGAATCCTCTAGCAACAAATATCGTTTTGTGCCTCTCGATGCTCTCGTCAATTGTGTGTTTGATCTTGTAGATCCATTTGGAAGTCACTACATACTTCCCCTCAGGTATCAGAACAATATTCCACACATCATTCTTCATGATGGATTGATACTCCTCCATCATGGCATCTCTCCACACTGGATGACTAGTTTCCTCCTCATAAGAGGAAGGCTCAAAATTAATGATGTGGCTCATAGTTGTGGCATAGAATGAATATATCTAAGGTCTGTTTCTCTCTTAGAAGGTACCATGAGGAGCTGCATGTCCTTATTCCTGCTGCAGAGTTTGATGGGCCCATGCAAGTATCTTCCGACCTACTGCAATATCTCTGGAAACATTAACTAGAGCTATATCATCAACATGATCAATTGGCTCAACTGTCTCACAAAACTTTGGTTACCATAATGAATAATGGTGGAATCCAACACATGTTCAGATAAATCTGCAAGGATCTTGCGAAGCCACACTACTTCACACACTATCATACTTAATGCAATGTACTTTGCTTCTGTTGTTCTCAAAGCCACACAAGTTCCTTTCCTACTACACTAGGAAACCATGGAAGATCCCAAAGTGAAACAACACCCAGAGGTGATATTTTTGTCCACTGCGCTCCCTGCCCAATCAGAGTCAATATATTCTTGCCATATCATATCAATACTGGAAGTATATCTTAGACCATGTCCAACTGTGCCTCGCAAGTATCTCAACCCATGCTTCACAACAATCTAGTGTGTCCATCTCGGTTGACTTATAAACTGGCTAAGTGCACTCACTTCATAACAAATATTTGGTTTGGTGTTAATCATATACATCAATTATCCAATCAGTTGTCTGTATAGAGTCAGATCAATTTCGTTAGAATCATAAGAAGACACACTTAGTTTCTTCAGATTCATCACCATTTTTGTAGCCACGGGCTTCAAGTTTAGTATCCCAAACTTCTTCAATATCTCAACTGTGTACTTCAACTGACTCAAGAATATCTCATCAGTTCTCTGCCACACCTCTAGTACCAAGAAGTAGTGCATCATACCAAGGTCCTTCATCTCAAACTTAGAGGCCGATGCATACTTTCATTCAACAATAAGGCTCTTTGTATCGGTGAGGAATAAATCATCAATGTAGAGGACCAAAATCAAGGACTCACCATTAACAGTCTTGTAGTACAACCTGGGATCGACAACACTTTTTATAAATCCCAAAAATCATAAGGTGTCCACCAATCCTTGCATACCAATATCGAGGTGGTTGCGTGAGTCCATACAAGGCCATCTTCAACCTGCACACATGAGACTACTTATCATGTATCACGAAACCATATGGTTGCTCAATGTATACTTCTTCATGAATATCTCCATTGAGAAAGGTTTGTCTTTACATCCATTTGATGTACTCTCTAACCCATGGATGTTGCAGGGGAAATAATCATATAGATAGAAGTGTATCGAGCAACATGAGAAAATGTCTCCTCATAATTTATTCCCTCCACATGAGAGAATCTTCCAACAACAAATATCATTTTGTGCCTCTCGATGCTCTCGTAAACTATGTGTTTGATCTTGTAGATCCATTTGGAAGTCACTACAGACTTCCCCTCAGGTCTTAGAACAATATCCCACACATCATTCTTCATGATGGATTGATAATCCTCAATCATGACATCTCTCCATACTGGATGAATATTTGCCTCCTCAAAACAGGAAGGCTCAAAATGAATGATGTGGCTCATAGTTGTGGCATTGCATGAATATCTCTAAGGTCTCTTAGAAGGTACCACGAGGAGCCACATGTCCTTCTTCCTCCTGCAGAGTCTGACGAGCCCATGCAAATATCTTCCGACCTATTGCAATATCTCTGGAAACATTAACTGGAGCTACAAGATCAATGAGATCAATTGGCTCAACTATCCCCCTCTGAAAGGGAATGCCATCTTGGACCTTATTTGACATATACATGTTTCCTCATGAAACCAATGTCTAATATATATCAAGGTTTCCTCATGGACTCAATGTCTCACAAGACATATCAAGGTTTCCTTGTGAAACCAATGTCTTGGTTCATTCATCTAACCATCTTGTTAGAAAAACATGACCGTGGAGCAATAAAATAAGACAAATGCGTAAACAAAACACATAAGATACACAATACAATAGAGACACATATTTACGTGGTTCACCTAGTGTGGGCTACGTCCACCAGAGAAATTTCCAGGTCCTTCCTTTATTATTATCCATCATATAAAGGGAAACAACCTACAACAAACACGTTGTAACTTCCTATTCTTTCTTTTACAGTCTCATATCTTAGAATAAAATATTCACCATAATGCATAGCCGCAATGCATTTCCCTCATAACAGAGGGTTGCCTTTTAGGGAAAAAAACATTAACATAATTTCTACTGTAAGATCTGCGAACTTATAATGAACGGTCCAGATTTACAATGAAATCACAATATACATTTACAAGGCAATTTTTCCTTTGGGGGCTTCGCCCCTAAACCCCTTCTTTCCCTTGGACCCCCCAGCCGAGGGGATATCCCCCCCGAACCCCGCAGAGGGGGTAACCCCCCTCTTCACTCCCCCACGTGGAAGAGTGTACATTCTTCTAGGGTGTAAAGTCTTCATGGGGTATAAACACAGTTGAAAACAAATACCTCTAAATCAGGAAGATAATCAGGCTCCACAACCAATAATCTCCCACTTGGAGACTAATCTTAACAACTCCATCGTTGCTGTATATGCTGGACTCTGAACCTTCTTGGACTTGGAAAATTTCTCATTTTCATCTTAATTCTTGAAGACCAATTGAAACTGAGCAGGAACTCAGTTTCTCCTTGGTTAGTCCCTTTGTTAACATGTTTGCAGGATTCTGGCTAGTGTGTATCTTTTCCAACTTCAAATGACCATCTTCCAAGGCAGATCGTATGAAGTGGTACCTCAATTGTATATTCTTATTCTTCAAATGGAAGGTTGAGTTATTTTCAAGATGAATGACACTCTCACTTTACAGTACAACCTGCTATTCTCCTGCTTCTTTCCCAATTCCTCCATAAATCTCTGTAACCAAATCATCTCTTTACTAGCCTCTGTAGCAACAACATACTCTGCCTCTGTTGTTGAAAGTGCAACAACCTTTTGAATTTTCAAAATCCAACTTACTGCTGTTCCACCTATAGTAAAAACATACCTTGTGGTGCTCCTCCTGCTGTCTTTATCACCTGCCATATCTGAATCGACATATCCTTGTAGAAAAGTGTGTGAAACTCCAAAACATAATGCATGAGTAGCAATATCTCTCAAATACCTGATAATCCACTTTACTGCCTCCCAATTTTCTTTACCTGGATTGTTCATATACCTGCTCACAACTCCCATTGCATGTGCAATATCTGGTCTTGTGCAAACCATTGCATACATCAAGTTGCCAACTGCTGATGAATAAGGGACCCTGGACATGTATTCTATCTCCTCGTGTGTCTGGGGACACATTTCCTTAGTTAATTTGAAATGGCTGACCAAAGGTGTATTAACTGGTTTTTCATTCTTCATTCTGAACCTTTCCAACACCTTCTCTATGTACTCACCCTGAGATAATGTCAATTTGCGATTTTTCCTGTCTGTTGTTATTCTCATACCAAGGATTTTCTTTGCAGCACCCAAATCCTTCATCGCAAATGAACTATCTAATTTCTTCTTGAGCACATTTATATCCTACATATTAGACCCTGCAACATGCATGTCATCTACATACAATAGCAAGATAATATAGCTTCCATTTTCTAGCCTTTTGAAATAAACACAGTGATTAGAATGACATCTACTATAACCTTGTTCTGTCATAAACCTATCAAACTTCAAATACCAATGCCTTGGAGCTTGCTTTAGGCCATACAAGCTTTCCTTCAACATGCATACCAAATTCTCCTTCCCTTTGACCTCATAACCCTGTGGATGCTGCATATAAATCTCTTCCTCCAAATCCCCATGGAGAAAAGTTGTTTTAACATCTAATTGTTCAAGATGCAAATCTTCTACTGCCACAAGACTTTAAATAGTCCTAATTGAAATCATTTTAACGACATGCGAAAATATTTCATCAAAATCTAGACCTTTCTTTTGTGCAAACCCCTTTACAACAAGTCTAGCCTTGTACCGCTTTATTCCTCCATATTCTTCCTTCAACTTGTAAACCCATTTATTCTGCAATGCTCTTTTTCCTGCAGGCAATTGAACCAAGTCCCAAGTATGGTTATTTACCAAGGAATCCATTTCCTCTTTCATGCCTCTTTCCCACTTCTTTTTGGTGTCTACCTGCATTGCCTCTTCATAACATTCTGGTTCACTAGAATTAGTCAACAATAAATAATACAATGGAAGAGAGTATCGTTCAGGGGGTATACTTAACCTGGTAGATTTTATAACAACATTTGTAGGTGTTTGAGGTACCTGCTTTTCCTATTGTTGTACATTTTGATTTTCTCGTTCCTTTGGAATTTGTTTTTCAGTGATCTCATCAAGCACTGTGTATTCTTGTTTTTCTTTTTCCTGTTTCTTTCCCTACAACTGATCTTTGTACATGACCTTCTCATTGAATATGACATCTCTACTCCTAATGATTTTGTTATTTTCATAATCTCATAAGCGATAACCAATATCATTTACACCGTATCCAATAAAGGTACACTTCTTGGATTTTGCCTCAAGCTTTGTTCTATTTTCTTTATCAATATGGACAAATGCTTCACAACCGAAAGTTTTCAAAAAAGAATAGTTTACCTTTTTTCCTGTCCATTCCTCCTCTGGAATTCTACCATCCAAAGCGTTTGAAGGTCCTCTGTTTATTAAGTAAACACAAATATCTACAACATCTACCCAAAACTGTAAGGGCAAACCAACATGCAATCTCATACTCCTTGCACGCTACGTGATTGTCCTGTTCATCCTTTCTGACACACCATTTTCTTGTGGTGTTCTTGGAACTGTCTTCTCTCTACGAATCCCATGGTATGAACAGTAATCATCAAACTCCTTGCTACAATATTCACCTCCATTATCTGATCCGAGACACTTTGAACTCTTTCTTGTCTCATTCTCAACCAAAGCTTTCCATTTATTAAAAGTATCAAAAACATCAGATTTTTGTCGAATGCAATAAACCCAAGTTTTTCTAGTTGTATCATCAATAAAAATAACATAATAATGAGAGCCACCAAGAGATGATACCTGATCCGATCCCCATACATCTGTATGCACAATCTCTAACCTTTCACTCTTCTTTTCTTTTCCGACTCTGAGAAATATGAATCTCTTCTATTTTCCATAAACACAATGCTCACAGAAGTCCAAATCAATTTGTTTAAGATCTGGCAACAAATTTATTTTGTGAAGTATCTGGATCCCCTTCTCACTCATGTGTCCAAGCCTATGATGCCACAGTGTTGTATCCACTCCTGTAGAAGCTAAAGAGATAGAAGAGTCAGTACTACTAGTACATAAATACAATGTACCTACCTTCTCTCCTTTTTCTATCACCAATGATCCTTTGATGACCTTCCATGTCTTATCTGTAAATATGGATATACAACCTTCACTTGCCAACTGCCCTGTTGAAATTAGATTTTTCCTTAAATCTGGAACATGTCTTACCTCTTTCAACAACCATTGGTTTCCATTGTGTTTCTTTATTTTTACCTTTCCCATTCCAACAATTTTGCATGGTACATCATCACCCAAATGAACCTATCCAAAATCACCTTGAACATAATCTAGAAAATGTTTCCTATGGGGTGTGGAATGAAATGAAACCCCTGAATCTACTACCCAAGACTCATAAATATTATCTACAGAAAGAATCAAAGCATCTTGTAACACATCACCTGTTACATTTGCTTCCTGATTTCTCTCTTGTTGTCCATCTCTTTGTTTCTTTGGAGCTCTGCAGTCTTTCTTCAGATGTCCTTTCTTCCCACAATTCCAACACTCTATCTTTCCAAGTCTAGATTTGGATTTTCCCTTCCTAGAATTCCCACGGTTCCTTGAGCCCTTTACTCTATCCTTTTGTCTTCCCCTGTTCTCCATGTTCAACACATTACCTGATGTCTCACCTTTGCTTTTCTATCACATTTCCTCACTAAGGTTAACACCAACAACATCATTAAATTTTAAAGTATTTCAACCAGAGACTTAGTTACTTACATCCATGACCAAGCCGTTCCAACTTTCTGGCAATAAGCACAAGATTAGAAGAGCCCTAACCTCATCATGAAAGTCCACTTTTACAGAACTTGGTTGATTAGTAACCGTATTAAATTCATTTAAATGATTTACAACAAACCCACCTTCTAACATATTCATATTAAATAATATCTTCATTAGAAATACCTTATTGGAAGCCGAGGTTTTTTCATACAATTTAGCCAATGCGTTCATCAAAGCCTTCGTTGTCTTTTCTTTCGAAATATTGAAAGCCACCGATGCTTCCAGGCTCAGCCGTATTGTTCCTAGAGCCTTTCTGTCAAGAATATCCCATTCTTCGTCCTTCATAGTCGTCGACGTCTTTGCTACTTTGCCCAATGGTAGGAATAGATCCTTTTGATATAAATAATCTTCCATCTTCATCTTCCATAACAGGTAGTTTTGGTCGTTAAATTTCTCGACACTAAACTTTCCATCTTCCGCCATTGCTCCCACTCGAACCAGGAACCCACTTTTCCTGCGAGTTACCTTTCTCTCTGATACCAGTTGTTAGAAAAACAGGACCGTGGAGCAATAAAATAAGACAAATGCGGAAACAAAACACAAAATATACACAATACAATAGAGACACAGATTTACGTGGTTCACCTAGTGTGGGCCACGTCCACCAGATAAATTGCCAGGTCCTTCCTTTATTATTATCCAACATATGAAGGGATACAACCTACAACAAACCCATTGTAAATTCCTCTTCTTTCTCTCACAGTCTCCTATCTCAGAATACAATATTCACCATAATGCATAGCCGCAATACATTTCCCTCATAACAGAGGTTTGCCTTCTAGGGAAAAAAACCATAACATAATTTCTACCGTTAGATCTGCGACCTTATAATGAATGGTCCAGATTTACTATGAAATTACAATATACATTTACAAGGCAAGTTTTTCTTCGGGGGCTTCGCCCCTGAACACCCGCTTTCCTCCGGATCCCCCATTCGGGGGGATAGCCCCCTTGGATCCCGCAGTGGGGGTAACCCCCCTCTGTACTCCCCCGCGTGGAAGAGCGTACATTCTTTTGGGGTGTAAAGTCTTCATGGGGTATAAACACGACTGAAAACAAAGACCTCTAAATTAGGAAGATAATCAGACTCCACAACCAACACATCTGAGGCACGTTAGGATGAAGTCTACACCATATTGCTCTTTTGTGTGCTAAAGCCTGGCTGCTTCATCTGCACCATGTCTCAGATGAAATCCTGCGAGAAGCCTCTGAAGCCTCACCGCTTCCATGACTTGTGTAATTGGCTAAGATATATTCTACCTTCGCAGTACTGAGTGTTATAGAAGTCAACTTCCATGAATCCTGACTGATCTCAAGCTGAGGCAACACCCTCTGGAGCGCTTTATGTCAACTACACTTTCTGCCTAGTCAGAATTGTATATCTAAGCGAACGTTTCTTCATCTCCTGAGACATATCCAACTGTACCATACTGATACACTTTCTCTGCTACAACTTAGTCTTCTCAAATCACAAGCTCGATTAGGGTGCTTACTACAAAGCACTATCTGGCTCTTTGCTTTGAGAGTAGGTCCTCCACTCTCTCTATAGCTACTCCCTCTGGGATTCTGTAACTCCTCCCTTTGGGATTCTGTAACTGCTGAGCACTAATAATGGGAGTAGCTTCTCTACTCTGTTAGCAACTACCCTCCTCTGGGACTGCTCTCTGTGGAGCTGGCTCCTCCACTCTCTCCTGGAACATACCGGTGTGGCAATTCTCCTTGATAATGAAACGATTTACGACATTTGTCATCATTCTTTGGACATTGAATGTCCCACATACACAAATCTGAGCTGACTTGTCTCATAGGTACTTAAAAAACCCTAAAAGTTCTATTCAGTTATATGTGTGTTTAATGGTCAATGTTAACCTTATTTTATATATGTTTTTCTTGCTCATGCGCACTGGAAACTTGAATTATGGAGCACAAAGACTCAAAACATGGGTGATCTCGTAGTTTATCAAGGAAAATGGTAAGTGAGCTTATCTTTTGGACACTCTGGCCTTGGTTAGGCGATTGGAGGCACAAGGTATGCCATCAAAGTAGAGGTAATAACAGTTTCTATCGCCAAAGTCTTGAACAATGGTCTTGCACACGTTCCATAATCCTTCGTTTCAAAAGTGAAAAGAAGTGAAATGGCGCAAGAAGTCACACTTTCAAAGTTCAAAGAAGAAGTATAAAGTTCTTAGGAGCACCATTTCTCTATCTGTAATGACATTGAGCGAGGACAAAGCCATGGAGTCAATTCGAGCCTTATCATTCAGAGCACGAGTATCTACTTTGAGCCACACACAAGCCAATCCAGATTTACAATTTTGTATTTTTATGGAACCTTCAAGCTTAGACTTGGATTTTCTCTCGACGATGAAAACGATATTATCGAACTCCAACAACTGCACCAATAAAAATCAAAATTGTCTTGCTACACATAAATATCTCAATGAACCATTTCAAGTTTTTCAAAGATATGAACAATGAGATAATTCCTAGTTATTTCTTCAATGCACCTGTGGCCTTTCTAAGGATTAGGTAGGCGTCATGGATAAAATGTCAACAGAAAACCTCGTTGATGGATGAAATGTCACCAGAAAAACAACACCTAGATTCAACCGAGATTCAACTATAAGCCTTGCTGAACTCACTATCCATACGTCCAAGGACAACCTTGCTGAACTCACCGTCCATACGTAGGAAGACAAATCCATTATTCATGCAACATGTTCATTGTCAAGGTTAATTGATTGCTTCGCTGTTGCAACGGATCCATCGTCAAGAGTCCATCTCAATAGTGTATTAAAAAAAATCCGTCACACATTTGCTTCTGCAAGTTGATTGATTTTTTTTTTTCAATATTTACCTGGGCCCTCCCGTGGGGGAGTCAACCCAATCCTTCTCTGATACAATGTTTTTTTTCTTCATATGAAATATGATTGATATATTATTAGAATGATGAGTGTTCCATATATAGGGAACATATGGTGACCATCCATGAAATGATGCGTCCCTTGAATAATCAATAACTATTTATTATTATCATTTACTTTATTATATATGATATTTAATAATCAATAATCATATTATTAATTATTATTCTAAGAGATTGTCTTCCGATGTTGTCCAAACATCAACACTCCCTCTCAACGGGGGAGACATTCTGAATCATGCCAAGCTTGTCTATGAAGTATACAAACTTCACGCTAGACTCATGACACTTGTCTGTTAGTCTTGGGAGACGTATCTCTCCCACTTGAACCGAGAGAGAAACTCCTTATGCGACTCTCCCTTTTGATCCAATTGACTCTCTCTGAGATCAGGCTCACTCTAGGTCCACATGTAATAGCATATAACATCTTGAGTCTTTCAAATCACCATGGCTAGGAAAAAGACCACACCAGGATATTTCACCACAACTACACACCTATGAGTGAATGTCGGCCTGATGCTAACTGACACGTGGAAAAAACACTTCAAGCACCTAGAGTCCATATTATTCCTTGTCATGATCAAGGAAGGAATATGTCTAGGCCCATTTACCACAAGTGCACCTTTATGATAAATGTATCCTATCTCCCTTGTTCTGCAGCCCAATCTAGGAGAAGTTCTATCCGATGCTGAAACATCAACACTTCCTCTTAGCTAGGGAGGTATTTTTCCATAGTAGTACACAATTACTGTCGAGAGACACGCAGTCTCGGCCAGTGGTACACGACCACCATAGTAGCAAAAGGTTTGTCACACATGGAACCCCCATTTATAGAGGCTACTCCCTCTAGGAACACTTAGGGACAACTCTCCATAATGTGTGACGTCAAGGGTCAACTCCCTTGACATGTCCTCATGTGCTCTCCACATGGGACATTGGGCTATAAGCCCAAATGCACTTATCCATTCTTGAATAAGTGTCCCAGTTATCCCTTCTCGAATAAGTGTCCTCACAACAAATCAAACCAATTCATAGAGGAGTACGATCTGGAGAAAGTTTGTCACACATGACACTCCCATGTGGACTTCTAGAGGCTACACCCTCTAGAAACACTAGGGTCAACTCCCATAGTGTATGCCATCAAGGGTCAACTCCCTTGACATGTACTCATGTTCTCTCCACATGGGACATGTACTCATGTGCTCTCCACAAGGGATGTTGGGCTATAAGACCAAACACACTTATCCCTTCTCGGATAAGTGTCATCATAGATCAACTCAACTTAGTCATAGAGGAGTACGATCTGGAGAATGTCTTAGGAAGTTGAAAACATCAACACTCCCTCTCATCGAGGGAGACATTCTCTACCACACCAAGTTTGTTAGAAAATGCCTAGTTTGGTAAGAACATCAACAACCTGCTCATCTTTAGGAAGGTACTGCACCTATACTTCCTTCCTCTGCACCATGTCTCGGATGTAATGGTACTTGATCTCAATGTGGTTCGATTTTTCATGAAACATTGGATTATCTGAGATCTTCACACAACTTTGGTTACCATAATGAATAATGGTGGAATCCAGCACATGTTCAGATAAATCTGCAAGGAGCTTGCGAAACCACACTACTTCACACACTGTCATAATTAATGAAATGTACTCTGCTTATGTTGTGCTCAAAGCCACATAAGTTCATTTCCTACTACACTAGGAAACCATGGAATATCCCAAAGTGAAGCAACACCCGAAGGTTCTCTTTCTGTCCACTGTGCTCCCTGCCCAATCAGAGTCAATATATTCTTGCCATATCATATCAATACTGGAAGTATATATCAGACCATGTCCAACTGTGCCTCACAAGTATCTCAACACATGCTTCACAACAATCTAGTGTGTCTATCTCAGATGACTTATAAACTGGCTAAGTGCACTCACTTCATAACAAATATTTGGTCTGGTGTTAACCAAATACATCAATTATCCAATCAACTGTCTATACAGAGTTGGATCAATTTCGTCAGAATCGAAAGAAGACAGACTCAGTTTCTTCAGATTCGTCACCATTGGTGTAGCCACGGGCTTCAAGTTCAATATCCCAAACTTCTTCAATATATCCACTGTGTACTTCCCTTGACTCATGAAGATCTCATCAGTTCTCTGCCACACCTCTAGTCCCAATAAGTAGTGCATTATACCAAGGTCCTTCATCTCAAACTTAGAGGCCAATGCATACTTTCATTCAACAATACGGCTCTCTGTATCGGTGATGAATAAATCATCAACGGAGAGGACCAAAATCAGGGACTCACCATTAACAGTCTTGTAGTATAGGTTGGGATCAACAACACTTTTGCTGAAGCCAAAAAATCATGAGGTGTCCATCAATCCTTGCATACCAAGCTCGAGGTGGTTGATTGAGTCCATACAAGACCATCTTCAACCTGCACACATGAGACTCCTTCTCATGTATCACGAAACCATCTGGCTGCTCAATGTATACTTCTTCCTCAATCTCTCCATTGAGAAATGTTGTCTTTACATCCATCTGATGTACTGTCTAACCCATGGATGTTGCAAGGGTATTAATCATCCGGATAGAAGTGTATGGAGCAACATGAGCAAATGTCTCCTCATAATATATTCCCTCCACCTGAGAGAATCCTCTAGAAACAAATCTCATTTTGTGCCTCTCGATGCTCCTTTCAATTGTGTGTTTGGTATTGTATATCCATTTGGAAGTCACTACATACTTCCCCTCAGGTCTCATAACAATATCCCACACATCATTCTTCATGATGGATTGATACTCCTCCATCACGATATCTATCCATATTGGATGACTAGTTGCCTCCTCATAACATGAAGGTTCAAAATGAATGATGTGGCTCATAACTGTGGCATAGCATGAATATCTCTAAGGTCTCTTGCTCTCTTAGAAGGTACCATGAGGAGCTGCATGTCCTTTTGCCTCCTGCAGAATCTGACAAGCCCATGCAAGTATCTTCCGACCTACTGCAATATCTCTGGAAACATTAACTGGAGCTACATGATCAATGGGATCAACTGGCTCAACTGTCTCCCTTTGAAAGGGAATGCCATCTTGGACCTTATTTGACATATAAAGGTTTCCTCATGAAACCAATGTCTAATACATATCAAGTTTCCCTCATCGACTCAGTGTCTCACAAGACATATCAAGGTTTCCTTGTGAAACCAATGTCTTGGTTCATTTATCTGACCATCTAAGACACATCAAGATGAATTCTACACCATCTTGCTCATTTGTGTGATGAATCTTGGCTACTTCATCTGCACCATGTCTCGGATGAAATCCTGCGAGAATCCTCTGAAGCCTCACTGCTTCCATGACTTGCATAATTGGCTACGATATATTCTACCTCTGCAGTACTGAGTGTTATAAAAGTCTGCTTCCACGAATCGTGACTGATCTCAAGCTGAGGCAACACCCTCTGGCGCACTTTTTGTCAACTGCACTCTCTGCCTAGTAAAAAATGTATATCTCCACAACGTTTCTTCATCTCCCGAGACATATCCAACTGTACCATACTGGTACGCTTGCTCTTCTACAACTTAGTATTCTCAAATCACAAGCTGGATTAGGGTGCTTACTACAAAGCACTATCTGGCTCTTTTCTTTGAGAGTAGGTCCTCCACTCTCTCTGTAGCTACTCCCTCTGGGATTATGCAACTGCTCCCTTTGAGACTCTGTAACTGCTAAGCACTAAGAATGAGAGTAGCTTCTCTACTCTGTCAACAACTTCCCTCCTCTGGGACTACTCTCCGTGGAACTGGCTCCCTCAACTCTCTCCTGTAACACACCAATGTGGCCATTCTCCTTGATAATGAAACAATTTATGAAATTTGTCATTGTTCTTTGGACATTGAATGTCCCACATACACAAATATGAACCGACTTGTCTCACAGGTACTTCAAAAAACCTAAAATTTCTGTTCAGTTATATGTGTCTTGAATGGTCAATGTTAAACTTATTTTATTTATGTTTTTCTTGCTCTTGCGCACTGAAAACTTGAATGATGGAGCACAAAGACTCAACACATGGGTGATCTCGCAGTTATCAAGGAGAATGATAAGTGAGCTTCTCTTGTGGACACTCTGGCCTTGGTTAGGCGGTTGGAGGCACAAGGTATGCCATCAAAGCAGAGGTAATAACCGTTTCTATTGCTGAATTCTTGAACAATGGTCTTGCACACATTCCAGAATCCTTCGTTTCAAAAGTGAAAAGAAGTGAAATGGCACAATAAGTCACACTTTCGAAGTTCAAAGAAGATGTATAAAGTTCTTAGGAGCACCATTTCTCTGTCTATAATTAAATTGAGCGAGGAAAAAGCCATGGAATCAATTCAAGCCTTATCAATCAGAGCATGAGCATCTACTTTGAGCTGCACACAAGCCAATCTAGATTTACAATTTTTTACTGTTCTGGAACCTTCAAGCTTAGACTTGGATTTTCTCTCGATGGCGAAAATGATATTATCGAACTCCAACAACTGCACCAATAAAAATCAAAATTGTCTTGCTACGCATAAATATCTCAATGAACCATTTCAATTTTTTCAAAGATCTGAACAATGGGATAATTCCTAGTTATCTCTTCTATGCACCCGAGGCCTTTCCAAGGACCAGGTAGGCATCATGGATGAAATGTAACCATAAAACCTCGTTGATGGATGAAATGTCGCCAAAAAACAACGCCCAGATTCAACCGAGATTCAACTATAAGCCTTGCTGAACTCACTATCCATACGTCTGAAGACAACCTTGTTGAACTCACTGTCCATACGTAGGAAGACAACCTTGCTGAACTCACTGTCCATACGTAGGAAGACAACCTTGCTGAACTCATTGTCCATACGTAGGAAGACAGGTCGATTATTCATGCAACACGTTCATTGTCAAGGTTAATTGACTGCTTCGCTGCTGCAACGGATCCACCGTCAAGAGTCCATCTTAGTAGTGTCTTACAAAAATCCATCACATATTTGCTTCTGCAAGTTCAATGATTTTTTTTTTTTAATATTTACCTGGGCCCTCCCGTGAGGGAGTCATTCTAGTCCTACTCTGATACCGTGTTGTTTTTCTTCATATGAGATATGATTGATATATTATTACAATGATGAGTGTTCCATATATAGGGAACATATTGTGACCATACATGAAAGGATGCGTCCCTTGAATAATCAATAACTATTTATTATTATCATTTACTTTATATTCTAGTTGTTTGTGTTGATGTTATCCAAATATCAACACAAACAACTATAACCAACATAGATAAGAGGCTTTGAGGGCTATCCTAAGGGACCCCTAGACCTCCTAAACACTAACTAAGGATGAATACTTAGACATTTTCCAGAAATATGCACAAAACACATTCAAACAAGGTAAATACAATTGTTAATAAATTAAAACCTGCAAGTTAAACCCAATGAAGCAACAACAAACACCTAGCTAACCAATCCCTCCCGGAGATAGCTAACATAACAAACATTTACTACTACCCCTCAACCCTTAAACAATAAGTAAACAATTTCAACAACCGAAGGAGAATAAGTACAAATAAACACTAAGACTCTTTGGAGAAAATTCAACAGAGCTTTCTTGCTTTATTCAACCAGTCTCCTTTTGTACAAAGCCTTCCTCTTATTTATAAAGGATAGGTGAAGGCTAGGGTTAGGTCATAAGACACTTATCACTTTTAAAAAAGTGACAAGTGGACCAACCGTAAATGTCTTTATCCTTATCCAAAAATAAAACAAATCAAATATGATTTGATACTTTTACTTACAATGTTTACATCCAAAAAGGTAAAGCATTAAAAGACAAAACTTTTACAAAATTTCATTTTGGAAAATGCTGAAATTGAGGTGCCACCTCATCATTTGTCTTGGAATTTGTGCCATTCCAATGAGACCTTGATTGCTGCGTTGTTTTGCAGCTGTAAATGATGTGAGTTCATGGTGTCCCAGGTCATCAATGTCTGCGAGATTCACCGAGGTGAGGGCCCATGACTTCAGGAAAATTTAGGGCTGCTTTAGAGGGAAGGGGGTCTTTGATTAGGCCTTCGTTAGTAAGGAAATGCCTGATGTTTAGGGACTTTTAAGACCTGGTTTTATCACCCCCTTGCTGCCTAGAAGTATCCTTGTGAGCTAATGAAGGATGGCTTCAATCCAGGCCTAATTTGGTTACGGGACCCCCCTAGGATTGAAACCTGGAAGGCTGTTCCCTCATACCAAATACCCATAAATATGATTTTTTATGCCACTATGTTGTATCTCTATTCACCAACTTTCCGCTGCCTTTCGTTTGGTGGAAACCAGGCTCCGGATGAGCAAGATATGGCCCCAAAAAGGTTTGCAAGAAAGTGTTGGTTGAAGGGTTGATCAGGGAAAAATTTGCAATTAAATTCAAAATCTGAGTTGAAAATCAGAAATGACAGGATGCTATAGGCCTACATCCATGTAGCTGAAATCCGTCTCTTTCGAATTCCGGAAATTCGGTCCCAGTGGCCTCCAAGTAGGGCTCCTTTCAATACATGTTTCTAGGCCAATTAAGAGTCCCTCACACTACATAATATCCCACGGAAAACAGAAAATCTCGGCTGAATTTGTGAAGGTGAATATTGTGGCTGCATTTTACACTTTGCCCCGATCATTTTGACTATTTCTAGGCGAAAATCCACCTCCGAATGAGGGAGATACCGAATTAAAAAGGCCCAGTAATCTTAGTGGAACAAAATTTAATATTTTTAATATAGTTTTAAAATAAAAAATAATAATTATATTTAATATATAATTTAATTCAAATTCAAATTATATATATATATATATATATAACAAACTAAAATTAAATTAAAATATAAAATAAATAATAACTAAAAGAATAAAATTTAAAGTAAAAAACTATATAAAAAATTAAAATTACAATAATATTATACCCCATATGCCATATGTAAACACCTCCCGCCAAACGCATACCTGAGCCCTGGTCATCCATATGACCGAACAAAACCTTTTTTAAACACAAAATTTGGCACCTTCCCGGCGTTAAGCCCCGGAAGCTGGTCATATGCAGGCCGCATGTGACCTATGTACATATAAAAACAACCCACATGTTTAAAACACTCAGCCCTCGGTCGCTGATATGACCGCTTTAACCCTGATTGGGTCCTTGTAGCTAGCCCCTGCATATAGCCATCTGGTCATCCATGTGACCATGACCTTCAAACGCAAGACCCGTTGTTAGCCCTGGGTCGAACATATGACCTTGGGTTAACCCATTGTCTCTGCCATAAGGACCCCACCGCTCATATGACCCCTATATGACCTAAAAATCGAAGGCCAGCCCCTTCATATAGGCATCCGGTAATCCATGTGACCATGACCTTCAAACCCAAGACCTGTTGTTAGCCCTCGGTCGAGCATATGACCTTGGATTAACCCCTTGTCTTTGCCATAAGCATCCCACCGCTCATGTAACCCCCATATGACCTTAAAATCCTAGGTCAACCCCTGTCGCTAGCCCCTCCATGCGTACTAAAAATTAACATGTTAAAACCACGGTCCGGGCGGTGCTGGCTCCGCCCTGGTGGCAGAGCCCCCGCCGAGAAGGTGGTGCAGGAGGCCGACAAGGCTCGGAGCTGGTGGAGGCTGCGTGCAGAGGAAGGAACGGGCGAAGGTGGAGAATTGGAGGTCGGCTCGGAGATGGCCGAGGGTTTGAGGAGTGGGGGCCGCGGCCTGTTGCAGAGAGGGTGCGCTGGTGGTTGGAAGAGGAGGTGGTCCGTGTTGCAGAGGTTGGGAGACCGCAGCCAAGGGAGGCCAGGACGGTGGAGGCGTGGTGATGGGGTGTACAAACTCGGCCCTGGTGGTATTCACGCGCAGAGGTGAGGCAGGGCAGCTCTCGGGGAGGAGGAGCGCCGGTGGTGGGTGGGTGGTGCGCCCACCACTCCAAATTTTTCGTAGTCAAGTGGGTTTTTTCAGAATAGTTTTGGAGAGGGGAGGTCGAGTGTTCGACTCCCTCCCCCTCTCCCTCCTTCCTTGATTTTTGCATGGGTTAGCACCTAAGCTGCTATCTCAAAAAAAAATTTCGCTACATGGTTTACGCAGCGAAATTTCGCTACTTATGAAATGTCTCTCTCACTACATAAACATCAAACCCGAGCTCTAGAGTATAGAGCATTCACAGGTGTCGAAAGAATGTTCAGAACTCAAACAAACACAAGGCGCCAAGGGAGAGCCCACTAAGGAGCGTTATGGTGAATGCACTACGCGTCGACAAAGGATAGAGGTGCCATTGCCAGAATTAGCAGAAGGAAGCCCAATCTTCATGCACCAAACACCACAGTCATTACCAAGCCCGAGCTCGAAAGTGCAAGCACATGGGTTCTTAGTCTCTAAATCGACAAATCGATGATGCTTCTGAACACATTGGTGAGATTCTTCGTCGAGTGAAAAGGGATTATGCAGAATTCCAGCTCGAAAGCTTAGCTAGCCATGGTAGCCTCTGTTCTCAAGGCCGGTTTGAAAATTGGCAGTTCTCAATGGACTGGGCACTCGCTCACATAAAATATCGATTCCTTCAAGCAACCCAAAGCACAGAGGGTCTCCATGTCGATCAGGGCCAGATCGTATGCCGAGGAGTTTGATCAAACCATGAAAATTATTGTATTTCCCGGTCGTAGTATTCTTGCCATAGATGAGTCCAATGCCATTTGTGGGAAGAGGCTCTCTTCCATTGGACTGGAAAACAATGAAACCAACCGCCAAGCATATAGGCAACTCTTGTTGACCACACCAGGACTCTGGAATATATTTCTAGTTCCATCCTTTTTGAAGGGACCTTCTACCAGTCCACAACTGATGGGAGGAAATTTGTTGATTGTCTGCGCGAGCAGAATATTATGCCTGGCATCAAATTTAGTAAGGGTTTAGTCCCATTGCCAGGAACAAACAATGAATATTGGTGCCAGTGTCTGGATGGATTAGCTTCAAGATATGCCGAGTACTACAAACAGGGTGCAAGATTTGGCGAACTGTTGTCAACATACCAAATGCAATAAGCACTGTTTTAAATATTGACAATGAACCTATTGTAAATTCATTGCCAATGTATGATGGAGATCCTGGTGATTGTAACTACAAATGGTGTCGAGGGTATATTTTTAATTTTATAGGCAGCTCGAATATAGATGACAAGGTTTGACATGAATTAGCTGAAAGCAAATTCCCGACAAAGTCACTTTGGTTCTCATTCATAGTGTTCGTCATAGTTGAATTGTTGTGAAGCAAAAAACTTTACTGCAGGGTTCTAAAGAGTCGGATGGCAGTCAAAGATTATCCTTATTTTTGGCAAAGATCAATCAAGCATCATTTCCAGATTTTAAGGATGAAAGTCAACAATTGAGTGTTTTCAGGCAACTAACCTCACAGATGGCAAAGCATTTTTAAAGGTGGGCAGTCATATCCTAAGTTCTGAGGCACAAAACCAACATCAATAAAAAAATTCCTGATTTGGGGAAGAAAGATGTAGCATTCGAAGGTGGTAGAAGATCGATCAACTGAAGAACATGGCATCAAAAGCAGTAGATCCACATCTTCAGGAAGAGACCAATCATTGTGGAAATATTTTAGCAATCAAATCAACATTTCCAGATTCTTTGTAGTTAGTTTAATAATAAATCTGGAAAGCTGAGAAGGGATCAAAGAGAGGGAATTTCCTCTTTGAGACGGGGGAATCAAGAGGCTCGAGAGAGGCTTTGAGGGGCATGACTGTGTGCCCTATATTGTAGGCCAAAGGGCTAATGTCTTTATATTTCTTAACATCGAAGATTCTTGAGAGCTATTTATATCAGATTGTATTTCTTTGTTATCCTTTCTTCTTGCTTGAATGGATTACCAATATTGAGAATCAATAGCTCGTCATTGATGTTAGATTCCTGAATAGCAAAGAATTTCTTGTAATTGCCTATCATTAGTCTTTTTCATTTCAAGTATTCTTCCATACATTTTCAGAAAGAATTTCTGTTCAATGGCAGAGAGAAGAAAGGAGAGCAAACAAAGTCATATAAATTTCTTGATTGCCTTTGATCAATAAGACATTTATATGACTCCATGTCCAATGACAGCTTGTTGTCTTTCTTTTTCCTCATCTGGTCTACTTACTTGATCCACCTTCCATCAAACAAACCATTGCAACAACTAAGATGTGCTAGGCATGCCCTCCCAACAGTAAGAGAACATCTTCTAGCGCTAACATCTTTTGGCGCCGTTGCCGGGGAATGAAGGAACGAAGAATTTATCCCTGGGAGAACGACAACAATCAGTTCTAGCTTTTGATGGTGAACACGAGTTGGACACTATTTCTTACTGCATCATTCACCTGATGACTCCATGAAGGAAGAATCCGTTGGCGACTCCACTGATCCAGAATGTTGAAGGCCATGTATGCTATCTTAGCTCGGAGGTTTGCACCTTTAAATTTCTCTACTGTTCCTGGTTTTCCAAATAATGTTCCCACTGTGCATGAATGGGGAGACTACCTTCTGAGGTTCAGAGGAGATGATCACGATTATCTTGCACGACACTTGATTGATTTTCATCAATACATGGACCAACTTGATATTTATCACAAAGATGTATTGTTGAAAATGTTTATGTACTCCTTGGAAGGAGATGCGAGACAATGGTACCAATCTCTTCCTATCTCTAGCATTTATTCACTAAAGGATTTTCATGTTGCATTTCATTCATATTGTAAGAGAATTTATTTTGCTCTTCTTTTCAAAGACTGATGTGAGCAAATTAAATTTAAAAAATCTCTTAGCAATAATGATTGGGAAAGTTTTAGTGATGAAATTAGTAAAGATATATGTCAAGAGAATGAAGCTTTGGATGGATTTAATAATGACCATTCAAGTGGTCATCATCATGAGGAGTTTACCGATTCCAATCTTTGTGAAGACCAATTTGTTAGTGAAGTAACTTTTGTTTCAAACCATCTTAAAGATCACATTGTTGATAAACAAAAAATTCCATCATTATCATTAGATATGTATCAAAGTTTTCCAGTTTATGATGGATATGATGATGATTCTAAAGACTAGAAAATGTTTTCTAACGAAGAGGATTCTTCTTGTGAAGAAGATTATGCTTGTAATGAAGAGATTGTTGCAGAAGCATTTGTTCCTCATGACTTTCAAGAGGATTCTAGTTGTCTTCATGATGATATGTTGTCAGAAAAAGATTCTCAGCATGTTATTAATGAAGATCAACCTATTTTTGATGAGTACTTAGATAATTCAGATGAGCATATTTTTACCACAACATCTTTGGAACCTCTTAGCAATAACCCTGTGATTGATAGCTGTAAATTAGATTTTTGGCAAGGTAGTGACAAAGATAAGAAAGAGTCATTAGAGCAGCTGATCCTATCTTCATCACCAACAATTGAACAACAATCTCCATGAATCAACAAGCTTATGACTGCTATTTTTAAATCTGTACCTATAGAAGACATCGAACAAAATATCTTTAACCATGGAGCAATGAAAGATGAAAAAACTAAAAAAACAACCTATTCCTTTTCAAAAGCAAGAAGAGGCACTCTCTTATGATTTTTATGAATCTATGGCAAGTTACATGGAGTTGGTATGGAATCATAGATCTTGTATCCTTGACTTTGTAAAGAAAAGAAAGAAGAGGCATTCTCTTATGATTTTTATGAATCTGTGGCAAGTTACATGGAGTTGGTATGGAATCATAGATCTTGTATCATTGACTTTATAAAGATAGAGTTCCATAGCTGTAAGTATGGCTTTTTAGATTATCATCTTTCGCTCTTTTCAGCTACCTCAGTTATAAATGTTTTTTTAGATAGAAGAAGGATCCTTTCAGTGGATAAGTTACTTGCATGGCTACAGTGGAAACATGATTTCACTTAAGCAAAAAAATTATTGATCAGTGAAGGGGTGTACATAAATAAGATCGACATTCGAGCATTTGTTTTTAGTATGGATTTGCTTTGCATATTGCTTTCAGTGTTTGAATGTTTTCAATTTTAAATAATGAGCGAGAAGTGCTCTCAGGAAAAGGTCATAGTTTGCAGGAATGAATTGGAAGAAGGCACATTGGTCTACGGTTCTTGGTGCCTCGCAGAGATGATACGATCCTGTTGACTAGCGAAAGTGACCATTCGTTAATTGGAAGAATGAGTCCGGTCCAAGATTGTCTAAATAACCCAAGCCGTTTGGTATAACTCGTTCTGACGGGTTTAATGGCTCCGTTAACCAATCTAAAAGTCCTAAAGAAACAAATAAAAGAATGAAATAATTAACTAATTACTAATTAGTATATATATATATATATATATATATATATATATATAAGTATGACGTAACTATTGTAGATATATTTAAATAGCAGATTTACTTATCTTATTTATGTACATGATATACACACTGCAAGTTTTAATCTAAACTTACAAAACTCAATGTGAAAAATGACTGCTTTGAAAAAAACAGATAAAGAAAGCACATAAGATATTTTTTGTTTTTCCTCTTATCAATCTAAACTAATAACAAAAATACTATGAAACAAAAATATGTGGATGGACAAAAGCCCGATCATATATTTGAGTTTCATTGATAAATAAACGACAAAAAAAAACATAAATGAGCTAACCTGTTAGTGGGTAAATGATATGCATCCAAACATCTGTACGATTAGAGAACACCCAACTTCCACGTTCAAGAGGGAAACCTGCAATGAACCTTAAAACTGTTCGAGATAAATCCAAAACAATGTATTGGCAGTTGAGTTTTAATAACATAATAGATGATGCAAACATAAACCTGTGATCTTATAATTGCATATGATCGCAGCGAGATAAATCTGAAAGCAACCTGTGCATATTATCATTCAATTAAAACTTAAAGACAAATCCTATAATTTTAATTGAAGCTATGATCACAAATTTATATTTTGAGAAGCAAGTTGTAGATGGTATTTATAATATAAACATCATGCACATCATAGATCATTTAATTTAAAGATATCAGACCTATACATGCAATAGAGTTATCAAAACATAAACAACAACATTATAAACAAAAGGCTAAAGCCAAAATGTGTATATGCCATTATATTAAGTTCTGGAATTAATTGTCCATCTCTTGCTCCCAACCAAGATGTCTTCATTACAAAAATCTGAAGTATTTAAAGAGTTCAGGCAAACTAAGCATCCTATCTTCTAAGATAGGATCAAATCCCAAGATGATTTACTAGTTACAAAAATAGAGGGCGATAAAACCACTCAATATCAAACTGTATCTCCCAAAATTATAAAAGGTTTGTTTTTGTTTACAAAATGAGCCAAAGAAATGGCTAATTAACTAAGCCCATAAATGCTCCATCTCATTAGATCACCGCAAGCTACATGATATTGTGAAAGGAAAAACAAAATAAAGAAATTTAGATATTAATTTAACCAATATTTTCCAAAATTTCGAATGAGAATAGACTGGTTACAAAATCTGTTGATTCTGTAGCTAGTCTTATTTTAAACAACATAAATCTAATTCAATCTATATTAATAAAAAAAATCAATAAAAACACAACTAAGATAATTACAAATCTTTACCTTTCAACTGTATGCTAAATTCGACTCATAAAACCTCAGAGTTAATCACTGCTTTGACACACTCAACATTTTTTATTATGACATTTCTAGTTCTTTTCAAGCGTTTTCCTTGCCTTTGTGCACTGAACTTGAGTCTGCGGTTTTCACTTGTTAATGAGTCAATCTGAGCTCTGAGGGTCTTGATCTTCGCTTGAAGGAAGGGGACATCTTTGTAATACTTGTCTATCCAATGTAAACACACCTCACACCATGGATCTGTAACAGTTGGTTGGAGAGACATATGACTGTGCGTCAAAACGCTGCCACTGTCCACTATGGGTTTTTGACTGAGTTTGATCCCTGGAAAATCTTCATTATGTTTCAGGCATGGTGGCAGATTATCTACAATTTTTTTTTAAAGTAATTTTTCTTAAACAATTCCTTTCAAAGTCTATATTTTCTTAGAATAAATTTTGTCATAAGGAAGTTTTTCTCAAGCAATGTTTTTCAAAATCATTTTTCAATTTTTTTTTGTTTAACATCAATTTTTTTATCCAGAATTTCTTTTAAAACAACTTGGTTTATTGAGCAAAATTTTCCAAGTTTTTTAATATATGATTTTAAAAAATCCTTTACAGATTGAATAACCATGGGAAACAAAAGGGAGCATAAGAGAAAATGTGATCGCACTCGGGATAATACTCGTCGTATAAAACAATAAAATGAGTACTATAGAAGAGACAAACAAAAATGTGCAAATATTGAAGGAGCAAGTGATGATAATGTAATTAGATATTTTCATCTTGATGTTCAATAAGAATAAATCGAACCAGGTATGCATACATATTATAGATAATGTTTAGAATTCAAAAAAATATTGTCTAATATAATTGATTGTAAGTTAGAATTTATAGTTTGAAAAAAGCAGAAACAGATTTGTCTCATAACATTGATGAAATCGTTGAATCCAAATGTGAAGTAGAAGTCAACTACACACACACACACACATAATACGAGATGAACACTTGTAGATTTTAATTAATTTATGAATGCTCGTTTAGTTCTTTAATGTCTAATTTATATTTGTATATCTTTTATACACCATGTATTTGAAATTTTTATGTTTATGACTTAGAAAATTGAATGTATATGTTAATTTCAAATGTTTTTAAAGTTAATAGATTCAATTTACGTTTTTAAATTAAATTTGGGGATAAAAAATGTTAGAATATGTTGATACTGACAAATTTGGGGACAAAAAATCAGACCATGTTATACGATATCATGTTGAAACAATTATAATAAATTTTTCAAAAATGAATCAGTAGCAACACAAGATCAAATTTTGAGAGGTCTGATAAGGTTGAAAAAGTTAAAAGAAGCTACATCATTATTGGGTTTTCAAAAAATGACAATGATAAATCTATTGACCATGAATATTGGTTGGAAAATTCTCGTGTTTCACCAAATGTAAGGGATGTGTTGCGACGAAGAATAACAAAAAATCAATATGAAGAGCATCCAAAACATATATTGGAAATGTGATGCAAACCCCCCTGCTCCCCTCGGGTCTGCGCGACTCTCGATCAAGGATCGTTCAATAACTTGGAGTTGGATCGACTCTTCGGGCCTTTGCTAGACCCTCAATTCAATGTACACATGCCCCCTTCATGCTAAGGCGCATGTCCTGTGAGACACACAGATTCCTGTTAAGCCCCTGTTCTCTTTGAAAATTGAATAACAGACGCTAGCACCTGATGCTAGGCCCCTTCCTTCATATGAACTCGGACTATGACCCAAGGCTAACCTCAAAAGGCACTTTGGAGCATCGGGCTCTGGGTTTTTTCACTTCACCACTTGCCAACTCCCCCGAAATCTGAAATCGCGAAATTCCTACTTGGCGCGTGAGGGATTGACGACCCCCACTCCTTTTCCAATCAATGACCTTGAACTGTTTCGGGCTTTGACGCTTCGACAATTTTTGAAACATGATTCCACGAAATCTATGGAGTAACAAACCTCTGAAGCTCACAATATCCTGACATGTGTCCCCCACTGTCAATGGCCCATATCTATTTCAACTTCACCTATTCTCCCTTGTAATCTCTTCGAAGTTCACAATCTCCGGATTGGACGATCTAACGACACACATCCTCCCTTATCCTACAATGTAACATCCTGCTCTTGCATGCACTGAGCGAACTTATTCTTTGAGGAAACTTGCTTGCAAGTGATCCAAATTATTATACTATTGGCCGTTTGATTATGATTATGAGATATTATGGATATGATGATATATTATTTGGTTGTCTTTACATAGACAGGTGCTGTTGAATTGGTTCTCCTGAGTGTATAAGACTTTGGACATTGAGGATGCAGAGGCATCGATGAAACCCCTTGGACTCCATATCGATTCAGGAAGTGGACTATTGGGGTTTGATTGTTGTTGATATGACATATGTACATATGATTAGATGTTATGATGATTGATTATTATTGCTGACATGATTTGTCGATGATGCAAGCTGAAAATATCTTGCTGACCAGACTCACATGTGGAGTAGAGGGGCCACACACGACAACCAGAGACCTTGAGGGAGAGGTGTGGGAGCAACCCTATCACAACCTACTAGCACTCCCACCATGGCTCGAACTGTAGGTTAACAATTACCTATTTCGAGAAGACCCACAATGCCATGAGGGAAGATTGCCACAGTCGCTCACGATGATTCTAAAGGGCGCGCAATAAGGCAGGGGCCTTATTCCTTAGAGGCCCTTAGTCTCCCACAAGATCACCTGGCGGAGTATTGAATCCATGGGTTTTTGATGTCTACCAAGTTAGTCAAGAGGCAAGTGGCACCCTTGGAGAACGTAGTATGTCCTGAAGGGAACGTCGCGTAAGGAAAACGGAAAGAAGTGAGTGGCACCCTTGGAGAACCTAGTGCGCCCTAAAGGGCACATCACAATTTTAACTGGTAAAGTGAATAAACATAGCCGGCCTTAAAATGAATGAGGTGATAAGTAAGAATTAAAAACATTTTTCCCTAATAAAAATGTCGCCCGACCTAGGAAAATTAAAACCTAGGTCTAAGTAGAACATGTGGTCAAAATAATAATAATAAATAAACATGTGACGAGAAGGGGGGTAAGAAATTCAAATTAATTTATTAAAGTCAAATTATCATGGAGGATTAAAATTTTAAAAAGGGAAATGGTTGTTTTTATCTATTTTTGCTAATTTAATTCTAGTTTAAAAAAGGGAGGGTAAATGGTTGTTTCATCTACACTTGCTAAATTAATTTTTAATTAAAAAAAGAAAAACAGTAAATGGTTGTTTTATCTACACTTGCTAAATTGATTTTTAGTTCAAAAGGAAAAAGAGGGAAACTTAAAAGAAATAGGAAACTTAAAGAAAAAGGGGGAACCTAAAGAAAATAGGAGACATAAAGAAAAAGTTGAATGTCTAACTTTGTAAGGAATCTTGCCTTGAGAATTTGCTATTTATGAACTCAACTATGCATTAAGTAAGGTGTAAGTCATTTAAGATTTGTAAGGGAATATTGGGACACCAAGGAGCATTTTTAGGAATGATTTTAGGTGGGTGAGGTAAACAAGAATAACTAATTAATTAATAAAATTAATTTTCTGGTGCAACTAGGGGATGGGTGACATGTGTACGGGGGAGGTTTTTACTAATTAAAATTTATGAAAAATGAATTTAATGAGAATTTGAGAAACTAATAACTTAAAAACTCTATAAAAGGGATGGAGGAGGCAGAGTATGGATATGATATTTATGCGTAATGTTACACTGCTGATTTTTTTCTTGACTGAACTTCTGTTGTGGGAGTTGGGATACCCAGCTCTGGTAACGAGTGGTAGCTCGACCTTGCGAGGCGAGCTGGGTGCTAGCAGTTCTCTGGTATTGTGTGCGTGGCCCCTTTGCAGCTCGGGGGGTTCAGGGGGAAGAAGAGTACCCTAGCGTTGGCTGGGAGGTAGTAGTGAGGTCAGATCGGTCGACAAGCGGGAGCTGGATGGAGCGCGCACGAGACAAAAACTACAGAGCATTCGCGTTTGGATAAGGTACGCCTGTTTAAGTTGTTAATTGCAATGAAATTTAATATACAAATGTTATTTCTCTGTGCTCAGTTGAATATCTCATTTCCATGAGATGTCTTGCACTTTTTTTCCTACAATATTTGTAATTCCCTTGCTTGCTGCATTCTGAATTGATTTCCCTTGGCGAACCCAACTTCTTATTGCAATGACTTCTCTGTGTGGGTTTTATTGATTATTATGAAGATATGGTGTTTTTATCTTCCGTCCCTTATCCCTTTAGTCATTAGTCTGTGCCTGAGAAGTCATCCATGAGACGAATCGATGGTCATCACTTCGATGTTTAGAGACCTATAGATTCAAATGCCCTACTTTTCTGTGCATGGATGATGAGTGAAGGATACAAATTTTCGCCTAGCCATCTATCCCTTACTCATCTCTGCATTTTTCCTTTATGATTGATCTCTAATATTGCGCCTTCTTCTGAATGATTAACTCTGTGATTTGAATTACCAATCCCAGAATGTTAAAATCTACGTTTGAATGTTTAATTCTTGCTGCAATTGGCTTATCTTCTACTCCTGTGATCAATTTGTTTCTTGCTGCGATCTTCTACTACTTTTAATTTTTCATCCTGGAGTCATCGCCTACATTCTCTTGGCTAGAATGTTTATAGTTTAAAGGGTATGGTATCCTGTAGAGCATTTAGGTCTTTGAACTGATAAGAGTTCGAATTCGTTTTATTGTTGAATGACCATTAAATTCCTCTAGTTTTTATTTAGTTTTTACTGTTGAAATAATCCTTTGTGTAATCTCTTCAGAAGGTTTCACACGCATATCGAAATAATCCTTTGAGACAAGCACTTCATTTTTACTACTGAATAATCCTTTGAAATAAGCATTTTGAAATAATCCTATTGAAATAATCCTTTTGAAACAAGCATTTCGAATAATCCTTTTGAAACAATCCCGTTGAAATAATTTGTTTGAAACAAGCGTTTCGAAATAATCCTTTTGAAACAAGCGTTTCGTTGTTGTTGTTGTTTTTTTTTTTTAATATTTTTTTAATATTTTTTTATTTCTGTTGAAATAATCTTGTGTAATCGCTTCAGAAGGTTGCACACACATTTCGAAATAATCCTTTGAGACAAGCACTTCGTTTTTACTGCCAAATAATCCCTTGAAATAATCATTTCGAAATAACCATTTCGAAATAACCATTTTTAAACAATCCCATTGAAATAATCCTTTGAAACAAGCATTTCGAATAATCCTTTTGAAATAATCCTATTGAAATAATCCTTTTGAATTTTTTTTTTCGAATAATCCTTTTGAAATAATCATGTTGAAATAATTCGTTTGAAACAAGCATTTCGAAATAATCCTTTTTTTTTTTTTTTATCTGTTGAAATAATCTCTTCCTTGGAGTTACCCCTCCCCTCATTGTGTAATTGCTTCAGACAATTGCATAAGCAATTCAATAAAAGTGATCGTTTGGGTGGAAGGCTTCCTTTACTGTCATTTTAATATAAAATTTTAGGCTGATCCAATTAGTTGGGCATCACAAGTTGAGGGCGAACTTTTGGTCGCAAGATCCTTCGTTATTCTGAGTGTTGACTTTTGGATATGCAAGGAGACGTTAGCCTCTACATTCACCCATTTTTACCCAACTTTCACATAGCAAATTGCCTTAAATGATTATGGTTAGATAACATTATAGGACAACAATTTTATTAATTCCTAGCACATTGATTGATAGTAAATAATTGACAACGATTTTATTTTTTGATATCACATTGATTGACAATAATTATTTGACAACGATTTTATAAATTTTATGACAACGATTGTTGGCAGCGATCCTGTACATACTGGAAACGATTTAATACATTGTATGACAACGCTATCATGTATGAGTAGACATCAATATCATATTTTAATAGATAGCTACATAATGTATTCTTTAGACGACGACTTCGCTCATGTGTACCCAGCCTTTACCACTACGAATTGTTAGCAATTAAATAGCTTGATTGTTTACCATGAGTTGTGATACCCTTTAAATTTGACAGCGATTTACCATTTTTGACCTCTACGATTTACCACAGTGGTTTTAACTCAACGATACTTATATATACAATAAAAAATTTATACTTAATAGACAACAGGTGTCATGTGATAATAGACAACATATATTTAGACAAAGCTTCCTTTTAATTCTAGACATGGTATCAATGCTAGGAAACATACTTTTAAGCTGCGTTTTCATCCCAGATATCATATAGACAACGCGAATTTTAGACAACGAGAATATTGATATCGATGTGTGGGACAACGTGAATATTGATATGTTTTTGCTTGTGAATATAGATATATTGATATTGATATATTGGGCAGTGTTTATATATTGATGACAACGACTTTATATAAAATAGACAACAATTATATATATATATATATATATATATATATATATATATATATATATATATATATATATATAATCGACAACATATTTTATATATGATAGACACCATTTATAATATGTTAAGTAGTTCAAATATTAATAGACAACATAGTTCCCTTTTAATGTTAAGTAGTTCACTTACATTAATAGACAACGTATATTGATTTTGTTAAGTGCTTATAATAGTTGACATTTATGATAACATTTATGAAAATAGTAACATTATACTAGTTCACTCCTTCGCACTTAGACGTCTTGCTTAACAGATAATGGTTTGTTGGTTTGTTGGTGAAGTCATTTAAATAGCTTGCACAATTTAATTTGAGTGATGTCATATTGTGTCTTGTCGACTTGTTGCTTGGGTGCATGGGTCTAGTCTTCTTGTCAGTTAATTCAGTCTCTTATCGCATTGGATTTAGCTTGGATTAAGGGCCCAATTATGTTATGTTGCGCCATGGTTACTGTCATGCCTATCGCCTGGCGACGACATGATTATTGATGAGGGGATCATCGCCCGCCCTGATGGATAGAGGCAAATGATAACTTGGTCAGAGTCTGTGCTTCCCGATGTGGGTGTTGTTCGTTGTAATTGATGTTGGCACTTGGTTGGTAACGCCTTAATGTGTTGGGTTTTGCGCCCAATAGAGGTTTCCCATTTACTGGTCATCAAGCCGTTGTGTCGGGTTGGTTTATGTTGTCCTTCAGCTTGTAGGTGTTGTCTTGTTTGTTTCAGGCGGGTAGTCATTTTTATCTGTCTATTAATTACCGCATGTTTTTCTAGTTGCCTGATGTGCTAGCATCTGAGTCATTGTTTACTAACATGATCTTTGTGCATTGTGTTTGTCGTCAAGTTGCGTTGTTTAACTGTTGTCGTTGTTTCCATCCTGCTTTAAAAAACAAAATTTCTTTTGTGTTGCGTTGCGTGTAGTCGTAACGATGGGGGCGTTACATATGGTATCATAGGCGGTTCGACCCATGACTTGGGATCACTATGACTTTCGTGATTTGATTTTGATTATAAGGTTGCTAATTAATTTGATTTTTATTCATGCAGGTAATCATGGTTAGAGGATTCCGTGGAGGCAAATTACAATATGCTAGGGGAGGATCCATGATGCCTCCAGTAGCATCCATGCCTGAGGGGTATAACCCCCAGGGAGACGAATAGGTTGTCGCGTAGGAACAAATAGCAATGGGTGATGTGGTTGGGATGATGAGATCTTTTCAGCGGATGTTTGAGGAACTAATCAACTGTTTGGACAGAGATGAGGGTAGGGCGTCGACACCCCCTGAGGGTCCACCACGTGCTCCGGTCGGTACTGGTAGCATTCACCGTGAACTCGAGAAGCTCAAATTTCCCGAGTTCTTTGGTGCCCCAGACGAAGCAGCCGCTGAGGCATGGTTGGAAAATATGGCGATGTGATTTGCACTTCGTGACTATACCTCCAACATGAAGGTATGCATGGAGGTATTTTAGCTGAAGCAGAGCGCTCTTCTATGGTGGAAGACGCTCCTGCCACAATTGAACATGGTCGTCGAAGACATGTCATGGGAACTGCTCGAGGAGAAGTTCCGAGAGAGGTATCTATCGGAGGAATTGATTGAGTACCATCTCAACAAGTTCAATGCCTTGAGACAGGGTGGTTGTATGGTGCCAAAGTACGAGGCCCATTTTATGGATTTCTTCGATATGCTCTGCACCTGAATACCGAGAAACTTAAGGTCAACAGGTTCTTGTTTGGCCTTAATGTCAACATTCGTGCAAAGGTTAGGATTCTGATGCCTCAATCCTTGTATGATGTCGTTCAAAAGGCCCTCATGGTAGAGGAGGATCTTATCAACGGGATTCAGAGAAGGTCTCCAGCGAGACCAACAGGGCAGGTTTCATCTGGTGCATAGAAGCATCAAACACCAGCTAGACATACACCAGGATATTATGGCTTCCAGAGATGATCTACTTTCACTACACCTTGGCGACCAACGCCTCATCAACAAAATCCTTACCGAGGAACATAGCAACAACAACAATGTCGATCACAACAACAACAATTTAGGTTTGTTTAGTAGAACATACCAGGATTCCAGGCCACTGGGTCTGTTAGTATCCAGATACAAAATTTTAAATTTTAAATTTTCTCCTTGTTGCAGGAATGGGGTTATTCCCGTAGCACCGAGAAGTGTTGTCCCTGAGCATAGGTATCGTATATGCCAGAAATAGTGTTGAACTTTTAACTCACCTCTTTAGAGAGGAGGTACAGGAAGGTTGGAAGTTCTTATTCCATACACCCTTGACGTATGTCTATGATTCCTTGATTGAAATAATTTGGTCTTTAAAGGCTATTTTTTATTAAAGGTTTGCCAAATTATTTTTCGGGTTTTAGTGGCCTTTGCACAGAGTTGGTTTTATTATAAATTTCACCAAAATTTTGTTGTGCCAGAAGGACAATCTCCAGTCTTCGAAACCACACACCTATAGTCATACAAGACATGAGTTAGTAAATACATGCAACACAAGTCAACAAATTGCATTGGGAGTATTGACATATATGAACAATTAAAACACACTTATCCTCTTGCAAGTGGGGCTATTGCTACAAAGAGAAATAAACTACAATTGCATGTTAATCCGAGTCCACATGCCTAGCCACGAGTCAAACTCAAATCAACGCAAAGTGCAGAGCAACACCGAGCCTTTTTCCATATGACTCATCAATCATAGTCGAGGGTATTGGCGCATGTATACAGTGTGAAGGTTACAAATTGCAGCCTGCATTTAGTAGAAAGGATACACACAGGGTCTCGTATCTTGATGATATAAATTCTCGCCATTTGGAACATGTCCATTGTTATTTGGATGCTCCTAGCCGTCCTTAAAGTGAAGTTTCTGGATCGAAACACCCATACAATAATTTTGTTCACTAATCATGCCTTGATCACTGGTGCTCCATGAAGGAAGGGTTTGAATTTTCGCATTGCTCTACCTGTAAAGCTCAGTTTCATTTGTGGGTTGAATTACCAGAAGATTACTCGCGTAAACTAAAATTCAGGATCTTTGTTCCACGAGATGTCCTCCTTGTGTTTTTGGCAAGGCAAAGAATGATCGTTGTCATGGGTGGCATTGCATACTTGATAGACACAAATGGGAAATTCAGAAATTCATCAAGTGCCGGATTCAAAACCTCCCAGGAACGCATCTATGGCATTGGGATATTGTCTTCAAAATGAGTGTAAAGAATTCGAGAAGGGTTTGATGGACAACAAAACATGACACCCACAATTGTTGTTGTTTGGCCCATTCTGCTTGCTTCTATATTTTCTTTGCGGTGGGTGCGAATAGACCCCTTACCTCAACACTTGTGATGGACGCACAATTAGGTATCCAGACACCTTGTGTTCCAAGGAGAAACAGGGCTCGAGCTTCCAGGTTTGTTTGCAGAGAAGGGTAACTATCAACTCGGTTCAGATCAACAATACTTGGGATATTTCTACTTCAAGATGTTGCTGCTGTGCCACTACTGATAATTCTGCCATTGCTAGAGAGCCAAAATCTTGGAGAAGGTATTGTGGCTATTGCACCATGAAACTATAATCCAGAACCAACAAAAAGGGAACCCAATAAAGGAATTGTTGGACAAAGTAAGGTTAATGATAAGTTTCAGATGCTTACAGAAGCAGTCCAATACATTTCATAAGTAAAGTAGTACCAATGTCTTGTCCTAAATACTTAGAGCTATTGGAAGGTGATCCTCAGAAAAGTGCAATTTTGAAGATGTGGCATTTTGAAATCCTGTAGTGATTCAATAAGGGTTAGGTTTCATCAAAGTTTTTGCAGTTGCCGAGAAACATAATCAAACGAGATTCAACATATCTTGGGAGATAACTGTGTCTAGTATAAAAAGGCCAAAGATCAATCAAATAATCAACCTCCAGATTTCAAACATTGTTTCCATATTTTCAGGGATCGAGATATCTTGTATAGTTGAAGACAGGGCACCTGGCAACATAGGAAATCTACATCAGATCTATATTTCCAAGTTCACATTCCATGTTCTCAGGCAAAGGATTAATAGTTGGTCAAAATTCATTTCCAATATTTCGAGAACATGGTTGACAGAGTTGAAGGCATAATATCAGAAATCAACCAAAACAGATTCAGTGTTCTAAGGTGGCAGAGTTTTTTGCACACCATTTAGCAGCAGTCCCATATTATTAGCCAACAAACTGAAGGAACGATCTTTTAATTTTACCCGAATTTTAAAGAACAACTTTAGTAAACTCCAGATTTACATGGCAAAGAATCTTATCAGTTAAGCCATCGATGATTGATTTCTAAGCAGAGTTTTAGCATCCAGAGGCAACCAACAAATTTCATTGACAAAGGGAATAAAGTCAGTTTTATTTTCCAAAAGTATTCAGCTGTAGATAAAAGATTCGATGGCGAAAGATGGTTGGAATGAGTTTAGTTGTCCCAAATTTTTTGCATTGTTTTTAGTTTTTGTTATGATTATCTCCTAGCAGATAGGAAGAAGCTGTTTATTGTTTCTTGCTATTTAAGACAAAATTTCGTAAACTAGGGAGAAAAAGGCCTGAGAAGAATTTGATTAATCGGTCTGTGTATGAGCATTGTAAGCCTATGGGCGGTTTTATTAAGCATTCATTTCTGACATTGCACATCCCTGTGAGTCGTGTTATCAGATTGTGATTTCTTCGTTTTCCATTTTGTTTTTCCCTCTTGCTTGAACGAGTTACAACCATTGAGACTCAATCACTGTCCATAAACAATAGATTCTTGAGCAAAAAGATTTGTTGTGATCTGCCTGTTGTTTGTGTGCTTTGTTCAAGTACCTTTCAAATCCATTTAACATAGAGAATATCTCTTTGGTTGATGTTCTACTATTTGTCACATTATCCATTCTTCTAACCATCATCATATAAGTATTTTGTCTGATATGCAGTTCACTGGCCTTCAATCTAACAGAGTGTTTACTTGACTCCATGCCCAATGGTGATTCACTGGTATGCATTTTAGCTTATTTCTTTATTATTTCTCTTTCACTTTACCTGATCCACCTTTTTTCAAAACGAAAAACACATCCTTATTTATAAAATCGTTGCAATAACTGAAGATGTGCTAGGCTTGACCCTATAGCAGTCTAAAAGAAACTTCTAGCACTAATAGGGTCTTCAAGTTCTACTTCGGGTACCATGAGTATTGGATTGAAGAAAGGGTGTTGGACATGTGGGAAGACACATTACTAGCGCGACTGCCCAGTGGAGAGGACTAGAGCATCTAGATCAGCTAGACTCACTACTGTGGGAGATTTGGGCAAAGCCCATCGGATTCATGCAGTGGTGAATAACCGCCAGACAGAGAACTAGTCAACTATGCTCAAGATGTCAGGTACCGTCGCTGACCAGACCCTTAGTATTTTGATAGATCCTAGTGCTACCAAGAGTTTAATTTCTAGTGCAGCGCTAAAACTAATTAATGTAAATGCAGTCGAATAGGATGAGTTTAGCTTTGTAGAAATGGCTTCAGGGGCCAAACAGAAGGTTGGAGAGAAGGTTGCGGGCTATATCCTTAACCTGAGAAAGTTTGTCACCAGGGCCAACATGTACATCATGCTCTTAGGATCTTATGACGTCGTGATCGATATGGAATGGTTGGAAATGCATGAGGCGATACTCAAATGTAATATGAAATGGTTAAGCTTGGTCGATGATGAGGGACAAAGATGCATGATTGTAGGTCAGAACCAGGGAGTTTCCCTGAGGTTCATCTCTTCCTTGCAGCCATGGAAGAGCATGCACAAGGGATGTAAGATTTATGTGATCCTTGCATTAAACGAGAAGGGAGTAGTGAAAGTTCTAGAACACCTTCTGGTGGTGAGAGAGTTTGCAGACGTATTCCCTGAGGATTTACCTGGGATGCCGCTAGAGAGGGAATTGGAATTTACCATAGACCTCAAACCGGGGACTAAACCGATAGCAAGAATGCCTTATCAGATGTCGACCCTAAAGTTATAGGAGTTGAGAATGCAACTGAAGAATTTGCTGGACCTGAGACTTATACGTCCAAGTGTGTCACCGTGGGGTGCGCTGGTTATCTTCATACATAAGAATGATGGGTTGTGGAGACTTTGCATTGACTATCGTCAATTGAACAAGGCAATGATCAATAATCAATACCCATTGCCAAGGATTGATGATCTGTTTGATCATATGAAATGCGCGACATTGTTTTCAAAGATTGAATTGCGATCCGGGTATCACCAGTTACAGATCAAGGAGGATGATGTCCCTAAGACCGCCTTTAAGACGAGGTTTGGACATTACGAGTTTACTATTTTACCGTTTGGACTGACGAACGCCCCAGGGGTATTTATGAGTTTGATGAACGGGGTGTTCCACGAGTACTTGGACAAGTTCATCCAAGTATTCATTGATGATATTTTGATTTACTCTCAGACGATGGAGGAGCATGACGATCACTTGCGCTTGGTACTATAGTGTCTGTGAGAGAACAAATTGCATGGGAAATTGTCTAAATTCTCATTTTATCAATCGAAGATTCACTACTTAGGGCATTTCATCTCCGACGAAGGTATCACCATGGATCCAGTAAAGGTTGAGGCTATTATGGAATGGCCTGTGATGACAAATGTCTCGAAAGTGCGTAGTTTCATGGGTTTAGCGGGAGACTATCGACGGTTCTTCAAGGGTTTCTCAAGGATAGAAAATCTGATTACAAAATTATAGAAGAAGAACAAGAAGTTTGTTTGGACTGAGAAATGCGTGGAGGCATTTTGGAGGCTCAAGGAGTTGTTGACAACAACACCGATACTGAAGGTCCCTGACATGAATGAAGACTTCTTGGTATGCACTGACGCATCCAAGGAAGGCTTAGGCGAAGTCTTGATGCAATATGGTTGAGTGATCGCTTACATCTTGAGAAAGTTGAGAAGGCATGAGGAGAACTATGCGACACAGAATTTGGAGTTGTTAGCCATTGTTTATGCCTTGAGATTTTGGAGACACTACCTTATTGGACGAAAATTTGAACTAAAAATGAACCACTGTGGACTACAACACATCTTTACGCAAAACGACTTGAACGTGTGACAACGACGTTGGTCGAAATTGCTTAGCGAGTATGATTTTGAGATTAATTACATAAAGGGAATAATGAACAGAGTGGTTGATGTGTTGAGTCAGAGACCGCGCATATTTTCGATGATGCATCTTCAGACAAATCTACGTGAAAAGATTCTAACTTTACATCGCGACGATGACTGGTACAAAGAGGTCAAGGATTTTATCGGACAAAACTCAATGATGGTAGAAATATTTGAAGGATTTACATTGGACGATGACGAATTATTGATATTTAAAAATTGAATTTACGTACCACCGAATGACGAGTTGAGGAGTTTGATCCTAAACGAGGCTCACAAATCAATGTACATGGCTCATTCGGGAGTCACGAAGATGAGGGCAGACCTTAAACCCTTATTCTTTTGGAAAGGAATGTAGGCAGACATAGTCAACTACATGGCAAGATGTCTAGAATGTCAGTAGTTGAAGGCCAAACATAGACATCCAACAGGATTACCACAACCACACGCTATTCTAGAATCAAAATGGGAGGTCATTTCGATGGATTTCATTGTTGGATTTTCACTAATAGAAAGGAGACACGACTCGATTTTTGTGGTAGTCGACACTCTAATGAAGAGTGCTCATTTATTCCTATGTGTATGACGTATCAGACACCTAACATAGCTAGAGTTTTCGTCAGTGATATTGTGAGGCTGCATGGCATGCCTAAGAGGATTATATACGATCGAGGATTGGTGTTTACTGGACATTTTGAACTAGTTTCCAAGAGGCCCATGGAACCCAACTTAACTTTAGTATCATGTATCACCTAGAGAAAGACAGGTAGACCGAATGAACAAACCAAATCTTGGAGGACATGTTGTGTATGTACGTGATGGACCAACAAAAGTGTTGGGAATAATTCTCGCCACTAGTAGAATTCACATATAACAACAATTATCAAAACACCATTAAGATGGCGCCTTTTGAGTTTCTTTTCGGGTGAATGTGTCGGATACCTTTGAGTTGGGATCAGCTTGAGGATAGGGTCTTGGTGGGACCATAAGCAATCCAATAAATGGATGATAAAATTTAAACAATAATACAAAGGATCAAGGAAGCACAGGATCGACATAAGAGTTATGTCGATGCACATCGTGTCGACTGTAGTTACGAAGTTGGCGATCGATTATTCTTGCGGGTGAAACCACATAAGATCTCGATCAAGTTTGGAAAGGGCGATAAACTCTCTCCTAGGTTCGTGGGACCTTTCGATATTGTGGAAAAGAAGGGGCCCGTGGCCTATTGACTAGCCTTGCCTGATTCTTTAAGGCGTATGCACGATGTTTTTCATGTATCTGTTTTGAGACATTATATTACTGATCCTACACATGTTATTGACATGAGTTCCTTACAGGTATCTGATGAGGGTTTGCTCACGGATGAGGCAATCCGCATCCTAGACCATCGCATTTGACAGATACGACGTCGAACAATAGATCAGGTCAAGGTCCAGTGGGACAACTATAGTCCGCACTCGGTGACTTGGGAGGACGCATATGATATGCATCAACAATTTCCATTTTTGTTTGATAGGTAGACTTATGATACTGTGATACACTTTATTTCGGCACTTATATATTGTGAAACTTTGGGATGAAGTTTAGACCAAGAGGGTGTGTATGTAACATCCTGCTCTTGCTCACACTTAGCGAACTTATTCTTTGAGGACACTTTCTTGCAAGTGATCTGGATTATTATACTATTTGTCGTTTGATTATGATTATGAGATATTATGGATATGATGATATGTTATTTGGTTGTCTTTACATAGACAAGCGCTATTGACTGGGTTCTCCTAAGTGCACAGGACTTTGGACATTGAGGATGTAGAGGCATCGATGAAACCCCTTGGACTCCGGATCGATTAAGGGAGTGGACTATTGGGGTTTGATTGTTGTTGATATGAAATATGTACATATGTTTAGATGTTATGATGATTGATTATTATTGATGACATGATTCGTCGATGATGCAAGCTGAAGATAACTTTTCGACCAGACTCACATGTGGAGTAGAGGGGCCACACACAACAACCAAGGACCTTGAGGGAGAGGTGTGGAAGAATCCCTGCCACATCCTACTAGCACTCCCACCATGGCTCGAACTGTAGGTTAACGATTACCTGGTTTGAGAAGACCCATGATGCCATGAGGGAAGACTGCGATAGTCGGTCATGATGATTCTAAGGGGCGTGCAATAAGGCAGAGGCCTTATTCCTTAGAGGCCCTTAGTCTCCCACAAGATCACCTATTGGAGTATTAACTGTAGGTTTTTTTTTTATGTCTACCAAGTCATTCAAGAGGCGAGTGGCACCCTTGGAGCACATATTGCGTCCTAAAGGGAACGTCGCGCAAGGAAAACAGAAAGAGGTGAGTGGCACCCTTGGAGCACCTAGTGCGTCCTAAAGGGCAGGTCGCAATTTTAACTGGTAAAGTGAATAAAACTAGTTGTCCTTAAAATGAATGAAGTGATAAGTAAGAATTAAAAATATTTTTCCCTAATAAAAATGTCGCCTAGCCTAGGGAAATTAAAACCTAGGTCTAAGTAGAACAAGTGGTCAAAATAATAATAATAAATAAACATGTAACGAGAAGGGGGGTAAGAAATTCAAATTAATTTATTAAAGTCAAATTATCATGGAAGATTAAATTTTTAAAAAGGGAAATGGTTGTTTTTATCTATTTTTGCTAATTTAATTTTAGTTAAAAAGAAAAGAAGGTAAATGGTTGTTTCATCTACACTTGCTAAATTATTTTTTAATTAAAAAAAAAAAGAGGGTAAATGGTTGTTTTATCTACACTTGCTAAATTGATTTTTAGTTAAAAAGGAAAAAGAGGGAAACTTAAAAGAAATAGAAAACTTAAAGAAAAAGGGGAAACCTAAAGAAAAGGGGAAACATAAAGAAAAAGATGAATGTCTTACTTAGTAAGGAATCTTGCCTTGGGAACTTTCTATTTATGAACTCAACTAGGAATTAAGTAAGGTGTAAGTCATTTAATAACTGTAAAGGAATATTGGGACACCAAGGAGCGTTTTTAGGAATGATTTTAGGTGGGTGAGGGAAATAGAAATAACTAATTAATTAATAAAATTAATTTTCTAGTGCAACTAGGGGATGGGTGATATGTGTACGGGGGATGTTTTTCCTAATTAAAATTTATGAAAAAGAAATTTAATGAGAATTTGGGAAAATAATTACTTAAAAACTTTATAAAAAGGATGGAGGAGGAGGAGTATGGATCTGATATTTATGTGTAACGTTACGTTGCTGAATTTTGTCTTGACTGAACTTCTGTTGTGGGGGTTGGGATACCTAGCTCGGGTAACGATTGGTAGCTCAACCTTGCGAGGCGAGATGGGTTCTAGCAGTTCTCTGGTATTGTGTGCATGGCCCCTTTGCGGCTTGTGGGGCTAAGGGGGAAGAAGAGTACCCCTAGCGTTAGCTGGGAGGTACTGATGAGGTCACATCGGTCGACAAGCAGGAGCTGGACAGAGCGCGCGCGAGAAAGAAACTATAGAGAATTCACGTTTGGCTAAGGTACACCTGTTTAAGTTGTTAATTGCAATGAAGTTTAATTTACACATGTTATTTCTCTGTGGTCGGTTGAATATTTCATTGCCATGAGCTGTCTTGCACCTGTTTGCCTACGGTATTTGTAATCCCATTACTTGCTACATTTTGAATTGATTTCCCGTAACGAGCCCAACTTTTGATTTCAATGACTTCTCTGTGTGGGTTTTATTCATTATTATGAAGAGATGGTGTTTTTATCTTCCGTCCGTTATCCCTTTAGTCATTAGTCCGTGCCTGAGTAGTCGGCTAGGAGCCAAGTCAACGACCGTCACTTCGGTGTTTAAAGATCTATAGATTCAAATGTAGTTCTTTTCTGTGCATGGATGATGAGTGAAGGATACAAATTTTTGCCCAACCATCTATCCCTTACTTATCTCTACATTTTCCCTTTATGATTGATCTCTAATCTTGCGCCTTCTTATGAATTATTAACTCTGCGATTTGAATGACCAATCCAAGAATGTTAAAATCTGCGTTTGAATGTTTAATCCTAGCTGCAATTGGCTTATATTCTACTCCTGCGATTGATTGGTTTATTGCTGCGATCTTCTACTGCTTTTTCGTTTTTCATCCTGGAGTCATCGCCTACATTCTCTTGGATGTAATGCTTATAGTTTAAAGGGTATGGTATCCTGTAGAGCATCTAGGTCTTTTAACTGATAAGAATTTGAATTCGTTTTATTGTTGAAAGACCATTAAATGCCTCCAGTTTTTATTTAGTTTTTACTGTTGAAATAATCCTTTGTGTAATCGCTTTAGAAGGTTTCACATGCATTTTGAAATAATCCTCTGAGACAAGAACTTTGTTTTTACTATTGAATAATCCTTTGAAATAAGAATTTCGAAATAATCCTTTTTAAATAATCTTGTTGAAATAATCCTTTTGAAACAAGCATTTCGAATAATCGTTTTGAAATAATCTTGTTGAAATAATTCGCTTGAAACAAGAATTTCGAAATAATCCTTTTGAAACAAGCATTTCATTTTTTTCCGTTGAAATAATCCTTTGTGTAATCACTTCAGAAGGTTGCACATGCATTTTGAAATAATACTTTGAGAAGGGCACTTCGTTTTTACTGCCGAATAATCCCTTGAAATAAGCATTTCGAAATAACCCTTTTTAAATAATCCTATTGAAATAATCCTTTGACACAAGCATTTCAAATAATCCTGTTGAAATAATCCCTTTGAAACAAACATTTTGAATAATCCTTTTGAAATAATTCGTTTGAAACAAGCATTTTGAAATAATCCTTTTGAAACAAGCATTTCATTTTTTTTCTGTTGAAATAATCGCTTCCTTGGAGTTACCCCTGCCCTTGTTGTGTAATCGCTTCAGAAAGTTGCACAAGCAATTCGATAAAAGTGATTGCTTGAGTGGAAGGCTTCCTTTACTGTCATTTTAATATAAAATTTTAGACTGATCCAATTAGTTGGGCATCGCAAGTTGAGGGCGAACTTTTGATCGCAAGCTCTTTCGTTATTCTGAGTGTTGACTTTTGGATATGCAAGGAGACATTAGCCTCTACATTCACCCGTTTTTACCCAACTTTCACATAGTGATTTCCCTTAAATGATTATGGTTAGATAGCATTATAGGACAACAATTTTATTAATTACTAGCACATTGATTGACAGTAAATAATTGACATCGATTTTATAACAGGTATGACAACGATTTTATTGATTGATAGCACATTGATTGATAGTAATTATTTGACAACGATTTTATAAATTGTATGAGAATAATTGTTGACAGCGATCCTGTACATACTGAAAATGATTTAATACATTGTATGACAGTGCTATCATGTATGAGTAGACAATGATATCATATTTTAATAGACAACCACATAATGTATTCTTTAGACAACGAATTCACCCATGTGTACCCAGCCTTTACCACTACGAATTGTTAGAAATTAAATAGCTTGATTGTTTAGCATGAGTTGTGATACCTTTTAAATTTGAAAGTGATTTTCGATGTTTGAACTCTGCGATTTACCATAGTAGTTTTAACTCAATGATACTTATATATACAATGAAATTGTTATACTTAATAGAAAACATGTGTCATGTGATAATAGACAACATATATTTAGACATAGCTTCCTTTTAATGCTAGACAGGGTATCAATGCTAGGCATCATACTTTTAGGCTGCATTTTCATCCCATATATCATATAAACAACGAGAATTTTGGACAGCGTGAATATTGATATCGATGTGTGGGACAACGTGAATATTGATATGTTTTTTCTTGTGAATATTGATATGTTTTTGCTTGTGAATATTGATATATTTATATTGATATGTTGGGCATCATTTATATATTGATGACAACGACTTTATATAAAATAGACAACAAATATATATATATATATAATCGGCAACATATTTTATATATGATAGACAACATTTATAATATGTTAAGTAGTTCAAATATTAATAGACATCGTAGTTCCATTTTAATGTTAAGTAGCTCACTTACATTAATAGACATCGTATATTGATTTTTTTAAGTGCTTATAATAGTTGACATTTATGACAATAGTAACATTATAATAGTTCACTCCTTTGCACTTAGACATCTTGCTTAACAGATAATGGTTTTTGGTTTGTTGGCGAAGTCATTTAAATAGCTTGTGAAATTTAAATTGAGTGATGTTATCTTGCGTCTTGTCGACTTGTTTCTTGGGTGCGTGGGTGTAGTCTTCTTGTCAGTTAATTCGGTCTCTTAGCGCGTTGGATTTATCTTGGGTTAAGGGCCCAATTATGTTATGTTGCACCATGGTTATTGTCACGCATATTTCCTGAGGATGACATGATTCTTGATGAGGGGATCATCGTGCGCCCTGATGGATAGAGGCGAATGATAACTTGGCTGGAGTCTGTTATTCCCGATGTGGGCATTGTTTGTTGTAATTGATGTTGGCAGTTGGTTGGTAACACCTTAACATGTTGGGTTTTGTGCACAATAGAGGTTTCCCATTTACTGGTCATCAATCCAATGTGTTAGGTTGGTTGATGATGTCCTTTATCTTGTAGGTGTTGTCTTGTTTGTGGCGGGCGGGTAGTCGTTTTTATCTATCTATTAATTACGACATGTTCGTCCAATTTCCTAATGTGCTAGCGTCTGAGTCGTTCTTTATTGGCATGATCTGTGTCCGTTGTGTTTGTTGTCAAGTTGCATTGTTTAACCGTTGTCATTGTTGTCGTCCTGCTTTAAAAAAAAAAAAAAATCTTTTGTGTTGCGTTGCCTGTAGTCGTAATGAAAGGGACGTTACATACAGTCATGATGAACTCCGACACTTCAGCCTTCAAGATTTATTAATTTGCGTGACCCCAATTTCCTCTGAAGTGGCTATTATTAGAATTGGAAGATATGCTGACACCTGTCCTTGCTGACGGATGACTCAGATGAACTTCGACTCTCCATCCTTCGAGAGTTCTTGTTCAATGCACTTATTTTTCTCTCGGAGTGACTTTTCTTCGAAATGGAAGATATTTTTCCATGCATCCCTTTCCAATGGACGGTTCCGATGAATTGCGATGCTCCGGCCTTCGGGAGTTCTCGCACCTTTATACTCCAATTCCCTCGAAGTGAATTTACTCCGGAGTGTAGGATCTAGTGACACCTGTCCTCGCAGGATCAAAGGCTAGATCTATCTTCGGCTCATGTTGAATTAAGGAGTTCTCTACTCTTCCTCATTCTCTCCTTTGTAATGTAGGATCTCCTTCCACGTGTTTCCAACTGATGAATGACTGAGATCTTCTCCGCTACTTTGGGCTTTGGGAGTTTTCAAAGTTCAGCACTTCAAATCCTTCGAAGTGGCTCTTTCCCAAATTTGACAATATGCTTCCATGTAACTCCCCCTGATCAACGGTCAAGATCTATTCGCTACTTCGGGCTTCGGGAGTTTCAACTCCTGTACACTCATTTTCTCTCGGAGTGGTTTCACCAGAAGAGGATGGATTTTCGCCACGCGTCCATCTGGATCTGACGGTCCAGATATTCTCCTCTCTTGTCGACTCCCTTTCGGAGTATTAGGCCTCTGAACTTCTTGATCTCTCGCCATGTGTCCTTTGCAATGGATGTTTGTGATCTACTTTAACCTTTGGGACTTCTGGAATTTGTTACACTCCACAATTGAAATATTCCAAAGTGACTTTCCCTGAAGTCTCAAATCTGTTGACACGTAACTTCTGGTGACTGTCGCAAACCCCCCTTCCTTCCAAAGGGTTTCTTGACTTCCTAGTCTAGGATCATTCAAGTTGCCGAACTAAATGTTTCTTCGGGATCCTGATGGAACCAATTTTAACTTTACACATGCCCTTCACTTCCTCGGTGCAATTATGTAGCACCCGCATACCCTCTCCTTAGTGTTTTTCAACTCTTGATACCAACATCGCTAGATCCCCATGCTAGGATTTCCCCTTGATGTGACCACGGTTTATGCCCATGGGCTAGCTCCCTTTGTTATCCCATACTTCAAAACTTTCATGAGATGCTTTCTCCCTCTTTCTTGATTTTTGAATCCACGAATTCTTTGGGACCAGATCTATGGTCCACATTCCTCTCGCGATCAATGACTATGATCACTTCACGAGTTCAGACTTCATGAGTCCTCCTCTCGAGTACTCTCTTTTCAAATTGCCCTGAACTGCGTGGTTCTCATGCCATGTACCCTCTAGATCCAACAGTGCAGAATGAAATCGTTCTTCATGACTTTGTGAAGACCTTTTGTTTGCTTCCGAAAAACCTTCCGAAGTTCCTTCACCCGAACCTCTCGATCTTCTACCACATGTCTCCTCCTTGACGATGGATGATTTCACTGTCTTCGAGACTTCGACTAGTTCTTGAATCCTTTTCACACTTGGCGCAAATTCTCCTTTCGAGACTTAGGATGTTCTCAAAACCCCTTCTGCACTCATTGCAGAGTTCTGTACATACTTCCTTCTGCGACTTTGCTCAGCTTGAAAACCCCCAAGGTTCCCAGTTCCCTTGCATCCTTTAGTGAACTTCTTCTTTCCCTCTTGACAGTGTCTCGCTCTGCTTCCTGAGCTTGTAAGGAAAACTTACAACACCTTAGGTGCACTCTTTGTGCTTGGATCAGTTCTTCGACGAATTCTCCCTTGGTCTCATGGAAATGTTTAAGGCATCTCCTTTCCTTTGTCGACACACTTCTTGCAAAGCCTTCCTTCACCAGAATGTTAAACAATTATGAGATTCTCCAACACTTCCAATCGTGTTGCTTCTGTGCATGCTCACACTAGCTCGATGCCCTCATGGCAGAGTATTTTAGAGTGTTCAGTAACTCTGAATTGTGCTTCTCCCCACACAGTCTTTCTTTCCAAGGTACTTAACCACCTTGAAATTTCTCCCTGAGTCTGTAAATTAATCTGGTGTGCCCTTCTGGAAGATTCTCTTCTGACTCCACTGAGTTTAGACACACACTCCTTGCGTCTACTCACATAGTTTCCTCTCTCTGTTGCGCACTCCTTGCACTTATCCCAGAGAACTAGACTTTACTCAACGCACTCTTGGATACAAAACTGTATCTCTATCCTTGTATACGATTTCTAACATTCATCTATAATTCACAAACATGTAAATGAAATTCATAACACAACATCCATTACACATAAATGTAAAACATGAAAAACTGTCCTTTTCTATTAATGGTGGAATACCAAATTACAATGGTGGAGTCTGAGCTACAACTGAGTATCAACTCTATGTTTTTCTCTCCTGGCTAACCCTATCTTAGCTAACCCCTTCTAGTATAACCTTTATCCAAAAAAAATAATTTCTAATTGGAAACAATACAAATATTTATATAAGAGAGGCTCAACGAGATTCCCTCGCAAGCTTAAACTAGTGGTGTCAAATCACCATTCAAAATGCCTGTCGAAAGGGAAATTTACAATGATGGAAATCTACTCCAAATTGGATGCAGATCCATTCTTCCAACAACCACTTAATGGCGACCTTATCTCCATCTTGTGTGAAAGCACAATTTCACTCTTCCATCTTGTCATCAACTAATGCTTGGATATCGCCTTGGATTCTTGAGGCAAAAATGAGAGGACAATGCCTCTCCTCCCTTAAATGTGAACCATGCATGAAATCTTACTGGTGCATGCTGAGGTGGAGAGATTCTCCTGCATCATACTCCACGGCTACAAAAATCATGAGCTCCTACTCATGAGATTTCCAACATGGTTGAAATCTTCCTGGATCCAAAATTTCCCTTGGAGCTGTCTCTCGGATCCTCTACTTCGTTGCTTATCCTCCTGCATCATCCTCGCTGCCCGTTCATGTTTCCTGTTTCCTAGCTTCCTCGTGCTGACCAATTCCTCTGTTGAATCCAACATCAACTTCCTTATCTCCTCAACTACTTCGTCCAACCGCTCTATCGAATGACTTTCCTTCTGTAGACTAGCTTGCTGCATTCCTTCCTTGTTCATGGAAAAATCATACTGACTTCCCAAGACACCTTCTTCCTCTATGGCCTTAGCGTTCCAATCTATTGTAATCCACCCTTCTGCAGACCTCTCATCACTGGGCTTCTGCTCAGCTTCCTCTCTTGACAGATCGAATCCTATCAGTTCTTCGATTGGTTCTGTTCCAACTTCCACCAACTGCAATTTGTGTTGGTGTATATCCTCCTTAATGGCTATCCCTTTGCATCCACCTTCTGGTTCTGGATTTCCCAACCAATCCTCCAGTGTCTTTAACTCCAATTACCTCTAAGTGAGTAACTCAATTGGGCGTTCTTGTTATGTTGGGATAGACATCAATATCTGTTCCTCTTCTTCCATGACAGTCTCAACTTGTTGTCTCCTTGTCGCATCTACAACATCTATGCTAGCCTCTCCTTGGCCGCTTGGTAAGAATACCTCAACTCCTCCAATGATCAGAATTCTCCCCTGATCCTTCTCTTTGATGGTGGAATTTTGCAACTTCTCACCATCTTCATTCACACGGCTCACATCTCCATGCAAATCTCCATATGAGTGAGGTATCTCTTCTGCCTCATATTCATCTACCAGTGAACTCTCAGCTGAGATCATCTCTTCTCCCTTTCCCATCTGACAATCTGGGATGTCTTCCCTGCCCACTTGGCATTCTATGAGATCTACTAATCCCTTCTCATTTCCCACCCAAAAATCTATGAGACTCTTGCCATATCTCTTTCCCTTATGACCGAGGGCTTCAACGTGACTCAACCAACTTCTTAACATCTGCTGCTACCTTCTGGTCAACAACTTCTGAACAGGCCATTTGGCTGTCCTCTTCAAAGGCCAGTCGTATCTCCAGTGTACCTTTGACTCATGATGCATCTTGAATGTGAAATTTTCCATATGTGCTCATATTTCACTGAGTTCCTTGTCCATATCCGATTTTCTCTTTTGCGAATGGGCTTCTCCTCGACCATGTTCATGACCATCAGTGGCCATCTTCACCTTCTACCTACCCTCCTGGCAAGTCTGTTGTTCACTCTACAACTGAGAGCATGTTCAACTTCTCCTTCGTCTAAAATCTACAGAAGAATACTGCCTCACTATCTCCTTTGTCTCCTCCTTCACCTTATGTCTACAGGAAAAATCAAGCTCTGATACCACTCTGCCGCAAACCCTCCTTCCCTCCAAAGGGATGCTCGACCTCCCGGTCTAGGATTTTCAAGTCATTGAACCGAATGGTTCGTCGGGCTCCTGATGGAAACTGTTTTAACTTGACACAGGCCCTTCACTTCCTCGGTGTGGTTATGTAGCACCCACAGACCCTCTCCTTAGAGTTTTTCAACTCTTGACGCCAATGTTGCTAGCTCCCTGTGCTAGGATTTCCCCTTGACGTGACCATGGTTTATTCCCATGGGATAGCTCCCTTCGTGATCCCGTACTTTGGAACTTTTGCGAGCTGATTTCTCCCTCTTTCCCAATTTATGAATCGATGAATTCTTCAGGACCATATCTACGGTCCACATTCCTCTCGCGATATACGACTATGATCACTTCGCGAGTTCAGACTTCGCGAGTCCTCCTCTCAGGTATTCTCCTTTTTACTTGCCCCAAAATGCATGGATCTCTTGCCATGTACCCTCTAGATCCAATGGTACAAAATGGAATTTCTCTTCGCAACTTCACGAAGACCTTTTGTTTGCTTCCGACAAACCTTCCGAAGTTCCTTGACCCGAAACTCTCGATCTTATGCCACCTATCTCCTCCCTGACGATGGATGATTTCACTATCTTCGGGACTTCGACGAATTCTCGACTCCTTTGCATACTTAGCGCAAATTCTCCTTTTGAGACTTAGGATGTTCTCAAAAAACCTTCTGCACTCCTTGCGGAGTTCGACGAAGACTTCCTTCTACGACTTTTCTCGGCTTGAAAACCCCTAAGGTTCCTAGTTCCCTTCTGTCCTTCAGTGGACTTCTTCTTGCCCTCTTGGCAGTCCCTCACTTTTCTTCCTGAGCTTGTAAGGAGAAATTACAACACCTTAGGTGCACTCCTTTCACTTGGCTCAGTTCTTCGATGACTTCTCCCTTGGTCTCATGGAAAATTTTAAGACATCTCCTTTCCTTTGTCGACACACTTCTTGCAAAGCCTTCCTTCACTAGAATATTCAACAATTTTGGGATTCTCAAACACTTCCAACCGTGATGATTATGTGCATGCTCACACTAGCTCTATGCCTTCCTGGAAGAGTATTTCAGAGTGTTCAGTAACTCTGAACTGTGCTTCTCCCACACAATCTTTCTTTCCAAGGTAATTAACCACCTTGAAATTTCTCCCTGAGTCTGTAAATTAATCTGGCGTGCCCTCCTGGCAGCTTCTCTTCTGACTCCACTGAGTTCATACACACACTCCTTGTTAATGTTTATGCCATTATTATAGTTCTTTGAATTTCATTAGATAAGAGCATAATAAGAACAAGATCACTGAGAAATACACATTCATAAGAGACACAACATTTATCCTGGGAAACCCTCTAGGGGAAGAAAACCCAACAAAAACTTCCTTATCATAAATAACTTTATACAATGTTCAAGAGATAACTCAAACCAATACAGAAAGTCCTCCCCAAGAGATGTGCCACCCTTCTTCTCCTCTCTCCAACTAGTAATTGCAGCTTGCCTCATAAGAGAATGAGCAAGTGAGTTGTGTGTTTGAAGTGAGGCGCTAGCCTCTTATTTATATCAGATTGGCACATGTGAAAGGTCACAACTGGCAGGGCCGACCTCTCACTCTGGGTGGGTAAACCCACCTTTAATTGATTCTGGGTCTTCCATTATAACTGTTGGGGCCGACTTCTTATTCTGCACTTTGTAATTGTCCGATGACCAATCTGCAAAAGGGGATTTGGTCCTTATACAATTACCGACATGATTAATCCTCAATGGTGATTAATCCAATAACAATAATAATAATAATGACATTATTAATCCGCAATGGGGATTTAATCAAATAACAAAATAATAATAAGAATGCTCTTTGCAGTTACATTATTTCAACACTCCCCCTTAACAAGAAGGGTATTCTTCATCAGCATCAAGCGAGAGAGGTCTGCATCATCAGTGGAATCTGGAGGATAATATTGTCAATATCATCTTGAAACATTGTCTAGCACATTTACGAGTCATCGAAAGTTTTCTTCATCAACAACATCGTCATTATCAAAAAAATGCTATCATCATCTGCATCAAATACGTATCAGTGAAAATGATACCTCATCACAGCACTAGGTTGGCACAACACGGTACTACACTAGCTCAATGTCACAGTGGTTAAGCTAGTAGCTCAGTGTTAGTCACATCTTACTTTACGTCTAACAACTAGGTCAGAAGCAAGTAATATCATCATCTCGCTTTACGTCTAACAACTAGGTCAGAAGCGAGGAATCACAACATCATGCTTTACGTCTAACAACTAGTTCAGAAGCGAGGAATCACAACATCATGCTTTACGTCTAACAACTAGGTGAGAAGAATGAATCATCTTGCTTTACGTCTAACAACGAGGCCAGAAGCAAGGAACACATCAACATCTCGCTTTACATCTAACAACGAGGTCAGAAGTGAGGAATTATCTTGCTTTATGTCTAACAACTAGGTCAGAAGCAAGGAATCAACGACGTTATGCTTTACGTCTAACAACTAGGTCAGAAGCATAACTCATCTTGCTTTACGTCTAACAACAAGGTCAGAAGCAAGGATCACACAACGTCATGATTTACGTCTAACAACGAGGTTAGAAGCATGACTCATCTTGCTTTACGTCTAACAATGAGGTCAAAAGCAAGGATCACATAGCGTCATGCTTTACGTCTAACAACGAGGTCAGAAGCATGACTCATCTTGCTTTACGTCTAACAACGAGGTCAAAAGCAAGGATCACACGACGTCATGGTTTACGTCTAACAGCGAGGTCAGAAGCATGACTCATCTTGCTTTACGTCTAACAACGAGGTCAGAAGCAAGGATCATACGACGTCATGCTTTACGTCTAACAATGAGGTCAGAAGCATGACTCATCTTGCTTTACGTCTAACAACGAGGTCAGAAGCAAGGAATAAATCTACTCCCCCTTTCAGGGAAGGTCCTTTCGGACAATACCAAGCTTATCTCGAAAGTGTTCAAGCTTTACACGAGATAAAGGCTTAGTCATCACATCAACAACTTGTTCATCCGTGCTAATGTACTGGAGCATCAAGGCTCCTCTCTGTACCATGCCACAGATGAAATGATAGCGGATCTCTATGTGCTTCGTCCTGTCGTGGAACACAAGATTCTCTGTCATTTTAATGCATCTTTGATTGTCACATAGAATCACGGTTTCTCTCATCTCCAAATCAAATAGGCCCGTCAACAACTTTCGAAGCCATATAGCTTCACAGCTAGCAGAACATGCGACAATGTACTCTGCTTCCATTGTGCTGAGAGAAATACTGGATTGCTTCCTACTCTGCCATGAGATCATAGCTGATCCCAAACTGAAAAAACATCCGAAAGTTATTTTTCTGTCAGCAACGCTTCCTGCCCAATCTGCATCAGTATATCCACTCAGTGTGAAGTCATGATCTCCATCATAGCTGAGACCATAATCCATTGTACCTTTAAGGTACCTCATCACATGTTTTGCAACCACTAGATGAACA
>ML776713.1:561430-582159 GCA_009831015.1 Picea engelmannii | reverse complement strand
AGTGGCATCTATCAAATCTGACGAAGTATCGACCAACAACTTCAGCTTTGCTTCCATGGGTGTATTCATGGACTTGCATTCTAGCATGTCGAATCTCTTTAAGATTTCGACCGTGTACTTCCCCTGGTTAAGGAAGATTCTTTTCGGACTCTGCCATACCTCAAGACCTAAGAAGTAATTCATTAGGCCAAGGTATTTCATTTCAAATTCAGCGGTAAGTCTTTGTTTACATTCAACGATGAGATTTTCTTCTCCAGTTAAGAATAAGTCATCCACATAGAGTAATAGTATTACTGGTTCATTCTCCATGATCTTGAAGTAGAGATTTGAATATTCTTTACTCTTGGTAAAGCCCCATCTTGTCAAGAAACTGTCTATACGGCCATACCAAGCTCTGGGAGCTTGCTTCAATCCGTATAAGGCTTTCTTCAATCGACAGACATGAGACTTCCTGTCTTCAACCTCAAATCCTTGGGGTTGCTCTATATACACTTCCTCTTCAATGACACCATTCAGAAAAGCTATCTTCACATCCATCTGGTGCAGCTTCCATTTCATCTTGGAAGCAAGAGCTATAATGGTTCTGATCGAAGTGTATCTGGCCACAGGAGCGAATGTCTCTTCATAGTCGATTCCTTCCTTCTAGGAAAAGCCACGAGCGACAAATCTTGCTTTATATTTCTCAATACTTCCATCAACAACATGTTTTATCTTGAAGAGCCATTTTGATGATACCACATCCTTACTTTTTGGTCTAGGAACAATTTCCTATACATCATTCTTTATTATGGATTGGTGTTCCTCTGTCATGGCATCTGCCCATTCCTTCTTCTGGATGGCCTCTTCAAAACATGTGGGTTCCTCATCAAGTAGATTGCACATCAAAGCCATGTAGCTGGAGAATGGCTTTGGTCTCTTCACCTGTCTTGTGGTTACTTCTGGAACGCCATACTTCTCTCCATATTGAATAAGCTCTCTTGCCCAAGCATGCTTTCTTTTATGGGAGAAGGTCATTTTAGGAGGTTCTTGAACTTCTGTTATATCATGATCTTCAGGAGTCTCCTCATCAGGGGAAGTTATGACTTCCCTTACAGGTTCTGTAACTCTAGGAACTTCCCTCACGGACTCTGTCATCCTGGGATTTACAGGTTCCTCTTCATATACCTCTTCAAGCTGACATCTTCTTGATTTATTAAGTGCAACTTCTTCATCAAAGGTCATGTCCCTGCTGATCTCAATATGGCGGTGACCAGGTATGTATATTCTGAAGGCCTTGGATACCTCACAGTATCCCACAAATATTCCCTTCTTTCTAGAGGGATCCAACTTGTTTCTTTTCTCCTTTGGTATATGGATAAACACTGGACAACCAAATATTTGAGATGGCTTACCTCTGGATTCTTTCCGGTGAACATTTCTTCTGGGGTCTTGAACCCGAGTGCACTATGGGATAGTCTGTTCTACACATAAATAACTTCCATAGCTACTTCTTCCCATAAACACATAGGAAGATCTTGATTGTGAATCATGGTCTTCACAACTTCCATAATCGTTCTGTTCTTCCTTTCAGCTACACCGTTTTGTTGGGGATTATAGGGAGTAGTTAGTTCCCTCTTGATCCCGACATCTCTGTAGAAGCTTACAAACTCCTTCGAGGTATATTCTCCTTCATTATCCGACCTGAGTATCTTAATATTCCTTACAGAAGGGTTCTCTTATCAAGGCTTTGAATTCCTTGATCTTGTTGAATACTTCAAATATATCTAGGTCTTTTATGAGAATAATCATTAATGAATGATACATAGTATACATACCCATTATTGGAGGATGATGGCATTGGGCCACATACATCTGAATGAATGAGTTCTAAGACTCCTTCTGCCTTGCTGTCCCTCTTCAGAAACAGGTTCTTGACGTTCTTCCCTTGTGCACATCCATCGCATACGCCTTCATGGTCACCTTTGAGTTCTGGTAAACCTGTGACAACTTTTCATATGTATGGTAGCGCCTTGTAGTTGATGTGAGCTAATATTCTAGAGTTCACATGGATTCTTCAATAGCGTGGGTCATGGTAGTTTCTGAGTGACCCACCTTCTTCTTTTCCACTGATGATTGCTTCATTTATGATTTATTCTTTAGCATGTTTCCTTATCATAAAACCCAGCAAAAAACTTCCTTATCATAAATAGCTTTATACAATGTTCAAGAGATAACTCAAACCAATACAGAAAGTCCTCCCGAAGAGATGCGCCACCCTTCTTCTCCTCTCTCCAACTAGTAATTGCAGCTTGCCTCATAGGAGAATGAGCAAGTGAGTTGTGTGTTTGAAGTGAGGCGCTAGCCTTTTATTTATATCAAACTGGTACGTGTGAAAGGTCACAACTAGCAGGGCCGACCTCTCACTCTAGGTGGGTAAACCCACCTTTAATTAATTTTGGGTCTTCCATTATAACTGCTGGGGCCGACTTCTTATTCTGCACTTTGTAATTGTTCGATGACCAATCCACAAAAGGGGATTTGGTCCTTTTACAATTACCGACATGATTAATCCTCAATGGGGATTAATCCAATAATAATAATAATGACATGATTAATCCGCAATGGGGATTTAATCAAATAACAAAATAATAATAAGAATGCTCTTCGCAGTTACATTATTTCAACATTCCTTACGTTAGCTCACATAGTTTCCTCTCTCTGTCGCGCACTCCTTTCACTTAGTCTAGAGAACCGGACTTAACTCAACGCACTCTCGGATAGGAAACTATATCTCTATCCCTACATACAATTTCTGACATTCATCTACAATTCACTAACATGTAAATGCCATTCATAACACAACATCCATTACACAGAAATCTAGAACATGAAAAACTGTCATTTTCTATTAATGGTGGAATACCAAATTACAATGGTGGAGTCCGAGCTACAACTGAGTCTCGACTCTCTGTGTTTCTCTCCTAGATAACCCTATCTTAGCTAACCCCTTCTAGTCTAACCTTTATCCAAAAAAACCTTTTCTAATCGAAAACAATACAAAGATTTGTACAAGAGGGGCTCAACGAGATTCCCTCACAAGATTAAACTAGTGGTGTCAAATCACCATTCAAAATGCCTATCGAAAGGGAAATTTACAATGATGGAAATCTGCTCCAAATCAAATGCATATCCATTCTACCGTCAACTACTTAATGGTGACCTTATCTCCAGCTTGTGCGAAAGAACATTTTCACTCTTCCATCTTGTCATCAATTAATTCCTGGATCTCACCTTGGATTCTTGAGGCAAAAATGAGAGGATGTTGCCTCTCCTCCCTTAAATTCACACAATGCGTGAAATCTGACTGGCGCGTGCTGAGGTGGAGCGATGCTCCTGCATCAACGACCAACGACCAAGATCTATTTCGGCCTTTGACTCTTTAACGATTTGTCTTTCTGCTTGTCTGAGAACTCCCGAAGTACTTCCGCTCCAAAGTCTAAGATATTCCGCAACCTGTCACCCTGGATGATGGATGGTCCCTAACCTCTTTGGGACTTCGATGAATCCTTGCTCCTCTGTGCACATAGAGACTTAAATCTCATGCACTTTACCTGGATCCAACACTTATTAGTCCTTCACACCCAGATCCGATGGATGGGATCTGTCCTTCTCCTTGCACATTCCTCCTTCGTTCTGGACCCTGATCTGATAGTCCAGGTCTGTTCTTGTAGCTGATCTGATGGTTTTAGTCGCTCCTCCTCTTGAGATTCTTTGTACTCCCAGACTCAGGGAAATTTTGTAAGTGTTCAAAGGTTGTGGCCTTCGAACCTTCTCTTGAGAACCTGATTGCTAGGGTCTTGATTTCGCTTTTCCTCTTGAGCTTTGATAATGAAAATTGACCTCGGCTCTGGCGCACACTTGCGCTTTGTGTGCAAATTTGTACTACTCCTCATGAGCTTGTGAACTTGGAATAAATTTACTCCCGCACGCACTCCTTGCATTGTCTCTCTTGATTTTTTTCTTACTCAAGTTTTAAGGTTTCAGTCCCCTTACTCCTCAAAGGGATTCTTGTTCCTTCTCGAAAAATTCTTTTCAAGCACTCCTTGATGAGATTTCCAGAGTATTCAGTAACTCTGTGAGTGTATTCTCCTCTGACATTTCTCTCCTCAGAACTCAAACATATTTCACATGTGCACACTTTCACCTGCTCGATGCCCTCCTAGAAGATCTCTACACACTCTTCAACAATTATGTTTCTTTGTGCTTCCTTTGCACAATCTCCCCTCTAAGGTATTCAATAACCTTGAGGCTCCTCTATGATTCTATAAACTATTCTGGTGTGCCCTCCTGGCACGTTATCCTCTGAACTCAAAGTGGAGTCCAGATACACACTCCTTGTGTTGGCTCACAGAGTTTCCAGTACACTGTCGCACACTCTTTTCACTTAGCCTAAATAACCTAGAACATTTCAACAAACTCTTAGCCAGATAGTGAATTCTATCTTAACTCTGCAGATGGAATCTAAATCACATCTACAACATACATAACCACAAATAACATTCATAAAACACAAATAAACACATAAATAATTATATGCAGGAAAAACTGCTTTTTTCATTAACATGAATGTTTGATTACAATATGTGCAGGCTGGACTGTAACATAGTCTCATCTCTCTCCTCTCCTCTCTTTTCGACCTTCTACTACCTCCCCTGGGCATGCATACAATTCAATACAAAAGGGGCTCTTCGAGCCCTTTTTCTCCAACTCACTTAACCTCATTGTTGCGCTTCTTTTGTCACCTAAATGAGTAAAACATAGGTGCTTACAAGCTTAGTTGGGTTAGATAACCAAGACACAAGTAAATGAAAGGGTTATAAAAAGAAACATAAAAGACTAAGCTAAGAATTAAACTAAGAAATGAAAGAACAACTAAACTATTGAGCATAAGGACATAAGAACAAAAAAACCAATAAGACTCATGTCACCAATGGCAAGGATTATATTAGTGAAAAGAAAAAACCAAGAAGAAAGAGGACTTTGGGTCCCTTCTTCCTCCAAGGGAGGGCTCTTGGACCCCCACAACTAAGATCTTCTTACAACTTTGAAAGAAATGGTGAAAGAATCCCAAGATAATCCACTCAAGAGGTGAGATGGATTGCCCAAATGTAATGATGCTAGTATACTCTTGATGAGAAAAGAGGATTCCCCAAGAGAATAGCAACAATATAAACTTGAAAATGAATTCCTTGAAAATGTAGTGCACCCATGGACTTGTTTTATAACATCACTTTGAGGTAGTGTGCAACCAACTTTTAGTGTGAAAAGGGGTTGTTTAGGGCATTTTAGGTCTTTGACCAGCCACCCAGTCGAATCCAGCCAAGATTTGGATGTCAAATCAACTTGGAAGCTAAACCAGAAGTGGGTGGGAGGCCGACCAATATTATAAATGTGTTGTTCTCAGGTGTGCACGGCTTTTAGTGACCACAATCGCGCATCATGTGCATGTGCGCTTTTCTTGCGTTTTTGGATGGCGCATGTGCACACGCTCCCTGTGTAGTCATAGCGCACCTTAATTTTATAACTGGTTGTATAGTTTTGGACCTTTTGGAAATGATTTTTTGGTAATTTTGGTCCATGGGTGAACTCATAATTGTTTGAAGCTACTGGATTCCTGTAACCATTTGCGGAAAATTTTTAGTGATAACAGATGCCCCCTGATGGATGAGGTTAGGAGCATACGTATAGCCGAAATTCATCAATGTTTCTTATACTGAGAGTGTCATTGTAAGAGCGAGCGATAGTGAGAGTATCAAGAGTAACCCGTTGGAGGGAGAAGGGAACCTGTAGGACCCAACCTTCCATAAGGTGTGTAAAAATAAATTGTGTACAAATGAGGCGGGCATGCCCCATGCTCATGTCATGTAACTCAAAAAGGAAGGGTGTTGCATAGTAACTAAAACTGTGTGTTGATGTAGACAACTACAGCGCCCTCAGGGCCGTTTGTGATAAAGGCAGAGGACCATTCTGAGGAGGAACATACTCTGAACAGTAGGCAATGACACCTGTAAGGAGTATCACGGATTCTGTAGGCATTGATAGCGCATCCAAGTTCATAGGTCTTCGACAAATATATAAGAAATAACTGCAATAGTCGCAAAGTAAGACCCACCGTAACATGAGAAATTGTTGAAGTCGAATGTTATGGGGGTCAACGACAATAAGGAGAAATTATGTTCTCCCTGTTCCATCCGAGACGTCTCATTGGAAGGGAAAATGAGAGTCAAGATACTATCTCCCTTCTGGAAACTTTGTTGATGTTGACAAAAGGGGGACGCGACTCCAAGAAGAAAAGGGCTTCGTGAAATATACTAGGTGAGGTTAGGAACTGAGGAGGTACATGGATGAAGTCAAGATGTATCAAGACTCAAGACTACCCTTGGTTGGGGGTATATTCAAAGTATAAGTGGCCGCAACCGTTCAACTAGGTTGAGTGTCAGAGGGACAACAAGACATGGGATAAGTTGTGCTAGAGGCGGGACAAAGTGAAAAAACTCAGAGAGCAGAGGTAGGTGGCTTGTGGGATACTCGGAGTATATGGACGATGTCAAGAGGAGTAGATGATAAGGAGTGCACCAACCAAGGGCGACATGGGTTGCATTTGACAGGAAGGTCGCCAAAGGTGACGACAAAAATCTATGTAAAATGCTGGAAGTAATGACTTAATTACAAAAAGAATGAAAAAATTTGTGGGGACAATAATGTAGATACAGAAATGGGTGCCCCAGTGTAAGATGGCTTGGCCTGAGGATGGCGCAATTTGGTGGAAAAAACAAGTGGAGGGTGGGGGCCCCATAGGCTGGTTTCTGTAGTAGGGCAATGTATGGAGGGAAATATGAGGATGGGAATATTGATTATGGGTAAATGATGTTGCAGTAGTGTAGTCAAAACAATCCACGAGGAAGTGTCCTGGGAGTCCATTGGGAAGGCTAGCAAAATGAGGAGAAGGAGTATGTGGCTGATTCACGACATGATGTAAGACTATCGGGACTCCCACCCTAAATGGTTGAAAACAACATGAGTGTCGAAGTGTCGAGAGGTACTATGAATGGGACAACTCATGTGGGGGAGAGTGCTACCGGGTGATAATACCCAAAGTGCAATGGAGGTGGCGGTACTGCAGAGTTGGATAAGTGATCCCGATTATTTTCGGCACAAAATGAGAGCAGAGATATAATAAAGAAATGCACAGAGATATCACAGATATTCAATAATATAACAGAAATGTATCAGATATGCAACCATAAACACAGATATACAGTAATACATGATTTCTATTAATGAAAGAAATGTACAGAGACTGTAAAATACAGAGTGAAAGACTCTCTATAATGGTGGCAACTTATCTCTGAGAAGAGATGTGACGGCTACTCGCATTCGCAAGATGATTACAATGAGGTTCCGAAGGCCTTTTTTACAATAAGCAGGAATGCCAAAATCCCTAGACATCCAAAAACCTAACCCTGGGAGATGAAGTGCCAAAAGTCATGTGGGCCCCGTTTGGTTAAGTTGGTGCATCAACTTCCCGGGGTCGTGACTTTTGCATACGATCTCCGTTTTAGGCGTATGATAGCTCGTTGGAAAGATCTATTTGAGGCCTACAACGATTGATACAAAATAGCATTGTACATGATAATTTGCGAGAGCAACATACCCAAAAAAATGTCGTTTAGGGCCTCAAAATGGCCCTGGAAGTTCAGGACCCGAAAAAATTGCTAAAAATAGTAAATTACCAAAATTGTCAGAAACATGTTTTGGGCCAGTTGGAAAAGGTGGGTGGCCACCAATATCCACCTGGATCAATAAGGGGACCCTAAAGGAAAATTTCAGAGGGTGTGACTGGAGATGCATTTGAGATTCAAAGGGAATGATTACATGCCAGTGTTGATTATATACCTGAAAGGGTTGCGCTGATGTATGATGACCAAGTACCTGCACACATGAAAACCAAATACCCGACGTGAACAATATCTGAAGAGAATCAAATATACAAGCATTTATTTGATAATTTTGAATATGAGCATGCGTACCTGGACGTGGTATGGAAAAAATGGCTCCCCAGGGGCTAAGGATGAAAAAGTGGCCCTGGGACTGTCTTGATGTAGAGGACGGGGTATTGATCCTGTGGCTGAAGACGGATCGAAAAACGAACACCCGGAGCTTCCGGAATGGGGTCTGGAAGTTTGGAAAAAAGGACTATATATAACTGTAGGGCCCACATTGCCACCTCATTTGTACCTGCTATCAGAGTGATTGGACGAGAGATATTTAGAGGATATTTGGAGATTCCGGGAGAACGAGGCAGTCGATTTAGGACCAACGAGCTTCAGGTTAGTGGTATGATCTTCCTGCATAGAATTAGGTTTTCTTTTTGTGGGCAGGGCTTGTACGGAGGGCCATATAGGGAGTTTTGTGGGTGTGCGCTCCCTAGTGCACGGGCGATCCGGAAATATGTGTGCATGGGTGCACGCCTGTTATCCGATAACCCGCACACGGGTGCGCCTCAAGGGGGAAAAAAGGTGCGCATTGTGCGCAGCTGTGTGGCGGACAAGCACGCTATGATGCATGCCTGTGTACGTGACAGGGGCACATGAAGGCGCCTCTGTATGGCAGACAGGCGCGCATTCATGTGCGCCTATGGGATGAACATGCGTGCATGTGTGTGCGCCTGTGGGGTGAACAGACGCACATGTGTGCACGCCTGTGGGGTGAACATGCGTGCATGTGTGCGCCTATGGGTTTGAACAAGCACACATGTGTGCGCGCCTGTGGGTTTAAACAACTGCGCCTTGGAGGCAAGGTTGACGGGTGCAAAACTCATATTTTTTAGAGATTTTAATGTGTTTATGTTTGAGATGGCTGATCTAGGACTGAATTTATGTGGTTGCAGGTGAGTATTGGGATGATGTCAGTTCATTGGCGAGAGAGGGACTGGTCACAGCTGAGGGAGGCCGTGACTATTGAGGAGCCGACGGTTCATGCTACTTTGGAAGCTTGTGGGCTACTGAAGTTTTTTGAGTGCCCCTTGATCCGGGCCCAGGAGTACCTATTACAGTTCTTGATCCGAATGTGGAGTCCAGATCTTCATTGTTTTATGGTGCGAGGTGAGAAACTAGCTTTCACTGCGGTGGAGGATGTGTACTTTCTGACTGGGCTCCCTTTTCAGGGAACGACCCTACCGGTGGAGCCTGTGTTACCTGGGGACGGGTAGTTGGCTACCTTAGGCCGGAGGTACTGTTCGATAGATGAATTTATGTCAGGCTCCATAGTGAGTATCGGGGCGATGTATGCTTTGGTTCACCGCTGTGTAGCAATGATGGTGGTGAGGGTTTATGGGTCTCTTGCGACTCAGCGGATCAACGGTGGTTAGCTGAGGATTATGGGGAGGGCATTGGCAGGAGAGCACTTTGCCTAGGGATTGATGCTGCATGCTAAGATGGTAGGGTATCTCGACATGTGTCGGGTTGCAGACTCAGGGGACTTTGCCTTTAGGTCCATCTTGGTGGCATGGTTCTTGGAGAGGGTTCCGATGTTGCACCCTAGATTTTTATTGGGCACACTTGGTGCGCGAGAGACGCGACTGAGGTGGTGGTCGTGGATTTTGATTCTCCACGATGGTGGTGAGGGTGGCCATATTTTCACGATTGAGGTTGCACAGGTGTGGTGGTAGATGCCGCAGATCATACTGCAGTATCCATACTGTGGGGTTGACTTCCAGGGTGATCCGGATATGGTGTTACCTTCGTGAGAGGTTTTTGACCATCGAGGTATGTTTGTGATTTGTTTGATATGTTGATATTTGAGATAGTATGACCTATGTATTATGTATAGATGGATGTTGATGCTATCTTTTGTTTGTTTGTATGTGCAGATGTGGGACCTTGCGGGCGTGAGGTTGAGTTGATGAGAGCGTCGTCTCGTTAGGGGCTGGTGAAGCCTCCTCGGGGGGAGCCACGGGAAGGGGAGAGACAATGGCATGAGGATGTGGAGGTGATACCAGCTAGCGAGGAGAGGGAAACTAGGAGACGCCGTTTCGACGACCCTGGTGCAGGGCCATCACATTCTCCTCCGACTGAGGCCGGGGGAGATTTTGAGGATATTCACTGCCGCTTGGAAGCGGTGCTATAGGGAGTGCCTAAGGGATGTGGTCTTGCATCCAGGATGAGGGCATCCTGGAGCAGTGTGTGGGAGTTTTGCTGATGTGGCAGACTTTGGTTCAGCGAGAAGCAGTAGCAGGTGCTGCGATGACCAGGCGGTTACCTCCAGGTCCGGAGGGACTGCTGGTGGGTGGGTCACTACTGCTTGAGGGAGGGCCAGGAGGTGGTTCTCTAGAGGCAGCATGAGTGTCTCTCTGTGTATTTTTGTATATTATATATAGGCTGGTGAGCCCATTTTGGTGTAGTGAGACCAGTTTTGTACCGAGGTGCTTCACTGACTTGTGAATTTTGTATATGATTCATTCTATGTGTATGTAAACATTTTGATGGCACTGGTGACTGATTTATATATCTTGATATACATTTTGGGGTCTTTGTGGTGTTCACATGTGTGTGAGAATGTTTTTGTTTTTAAATGTTATTTATGATGTCTAATCTATATATGTTGTGACAGACTCTTGATGGTTTATGTGCGTGTAAAGGTATCGTGATGTGATATATGCAAATCGAGTATAATGTTAGCTAGGTTATCTGTGATTTGATTCAATTGTCTTGGAATATGTGTAAATGTAATGAACTCAAAATGTCGAGATAAAAGTCTAACTTGTAGGTATTTGCAAAAGAGGCAAGGATCGCAGACACGGTACACATTGTTGAGTTGGAGGATGACTAGATGGGAGTCAAGAAAGACGCTAAGGTGATGAATATGATGATGGATGGCATCGACGAAGAGGCCAATGATGGCAGTGTACTCGGCTTGGTTGTTGGTTGCGGAACCCAAACATATGCCGCTAGAGTGGAGCAGTTCATGTGTTGGGGAGTAGAGTGTCCAAGCTGCCGAAGTGAGATTTTGTGTCCAACAGCTGGCACCGTTGACGTAACCAATGTGGTAGGCTAGTGGAGGAAGCATCTATCAATAACACAAATGGTATTTTAGTCGTGAGGTATGGAAAAAAGATTAAAAACACTATAAAAGAAATAACCTAATGTAGATTGGCTACGCTTAGGCATAAAATTTCTTTAAGTATAACCCGTTGATGGGTTCTTTGAGAGAGAGGCCCTCAGGAGAAGCCAGGATGTAGGTGCCTTTGGTGAGGAAATGTTGGATAATGTAGGGGACATGCCACAGTGACTCAAATTTTCCATGACCGAGGGTATCGTGAGCGATATCGTAAGCAAGGACAAGGTTGCCTTCGTGAAATGAGCAAAGGTTGACATGGCGATCAAAGGTGGCCTTTGACCATTTTTTGGATGCCTCATTGTTCTGTAATGAAGATCGGCCATCTTTGTCCAGGAACTCTAAGTTCAGTAAATGCTGCTCCATTGGAGCAGTGTCAGGTAATAGCTCAATTGCGGTGCGTAAGGTGGGAATTTCACACTCGATAGGAAGAGTGGCCTCGACCCCATGGACTAGATGAAATGGTGTGAAACTAGTGGTCGTTTTCACGGATGTACGGTAAGGCCATAACGTGGAAAATAAAATATGATGCCAATTGGTCTTATGTTTGTTAACCGTGCGCTGTAAAATGGTTTTGAGGACCTTTTTAACTGCTTCGACCTATCCGTTGGACTGAGGGTAATATGGTGAGGCAAACTCGTGGGATAATCCTAACCAGGATGAGAGTTCGAAAAAAATCTCATTCTTGAAATGTTTCCCGTGATCAGAGAGTAGCTGGAGTGGTACTCCAAAGCAGGATATGACGTGATTAAAGAAAAAGCACACTGTAGTGTCAGCGGTGTTGTTGAAGGTAGGCATGGCTTCAACCCATTTTGTGAAGTAATCGACTGTGACAATGATGTATTTGTGTCCATTGCTGGATGGGGGATTACAAGTAATGAAGTTGATGCTCCATTTACAAAAGGGGCCGATAGTAATGACTGGGTGAAGAAGAGCGGGTGGTGCTCGTGCTTTGTTGGTGTAAAGCTCACATTTATCGCATCGCTTCACGGCATGAATGCAATCGTGAAACAATGTAGGCCAAAAATAACTTGCTCGGATGATTTTCTAAGCAGTGGACATCCCCGAGAGATGGCCCCTGTACGTGCCGCTATGACAATCATTCAAGACTCTATTGGCCTCATCAATGGTCAAGCATCGATGGAGTATGGTGTCGACCCCTCGCCGATATAAGATATCTCTGATGACGAGATAGCGGGGGGCCTGGTGGCGAATACGACGACGATCATCTCGTGAGAGGTGGTTACTGAACTTTTGGGTTCAGAGGTAGACAAGGAGGTCACTGTACGAAGGATCATCCAAAGTGATATAAAAGAGATGTTCATCGGGGAAGTTGGTATTGATGGGGGAACTGGTAGTATCAGAAGGGAAGGCTGTGACAAATTCGGTGAGGACGAGAGATTTCTTTCTCTTGGGTGTTGAAAATTCAAGATCGTACTCCTGGAGGATAACGATCCATCGGGCAAATTTGCCATTAATTTTCCGACGACTGAGCAAGTATTGCATGGGGTTGGAATCTGCTATGACTTTGGTTGTGTGAAGCAGAATGTAATGGCGCAGTTTTTGGACTACGAGGACGACTGCAAGGGATAGTTTCTCTTCGTGATTATACTTCAGGGGTGGCCCTGATAGGTTTTTACTAATGTAGTAAATGACATGCTCATGATCGTCATCGCCGATTTGAACGAGAACTCCTTATACTGAGACAACTAATGCTGAGATGTAGAGGATATAGTCGTGATTATAGTTGGGTGAACTAATTAAAGGGGCATTGGAAAGTTCCATTTTAAGGTCATCAAACGCTTTTTGGGCATGTTTATCCCAGTGGAATGGGATGTTGTTGCGTAGTAAGCTAAAGAAACAGTGTGCTCGAGTGGCATAGTCTGGGACAAATCACCGTAAAAAGTTAGCTTTTCCTTGTAGGCTCTGGAGTTGGCGTAAATTCCGGGGGGGTGGAATTTCTGTGATGGCCTTGACTTTGAGGGTGTCCACGGTAATACCGCTTTGTGAAACGATGAATCCGAGGAGGCGCCCTGCAGTGACGTAGAATACGCACTTGAGGGGGTTCAAGCGGATGTTGTACTGATGACACCGTTGGAAGATGATCCGTAAATCATCAAGATGCTGGGTGCATTTTTTGGATCAATCTATGAGGTCATCCAAGTATGAGAGGATGATATGAGCTAGATCGTGAAAAATGTATGTCATAGCCCATTGGAAAGTTGTGCCAGCGTTTTTTAGGCCAAAAGGCATGAGACGATATGAAAAAGTACCATAGGGGGTGGTAAATGCAGTTTTGTATTGATTGGCTGGGTGGATTTGGATTTGGTTATAGCCAGAGAAACCGTCCATGAAGGATAAAGCCTCGTGGCCAGCATAGTCATCGATAATTTGATCAATGAAAGGCATTGGAAAGTTGTCTTTGGGACATGTGTGATTGAGATCATGAAAGTCCGTGCAGACACGGATAGTGCCCTATTTTTTGTTAACGAGTACATGGTTGGAAACCCATGAGGTATAGGCTATGGGGTAGATGAACCCAGCCGCACGTAATTTGTCAATCTCAGCTTTGATAGCCGCGGCTTTGGATGGGTGTAGTGGTCGTTGTTTTTAACGAACCAGTGTAATATCAGGCTAGGTGTCGATGTGATGTTCGACAATAGAGGGATCAAGGCTAGGCATCTCTGTGTATGACCAGGAAAAAATATCCCGATACTCTTGGAAGAGGGTTTTATAGGCGGTGATTTCTTGAGGAGTGCATGCAGCGCCAATGGTGATTTCCTCGACGACTCCATTTTGGATGGAAATATCTATTTTGATGGTAGGGGAAATGTTGGCCATATTGCCTTCTTCAAAAGCATCAGGGGCAGGGATGGGGTTGTTGAACCAGTCGATATGCCCTAATGGGATAAAATCCTTGGTTTCGACTGTGTATATGGGGCGTTGGTTAGGAAGCGTGAAGGATTCCTGTGGAAAGAAGAGCGCTTGGTGGTGTAGCGCACCCCATGGGTAGTCGGGAGTGTTTAATTCTTCGAGTATGTTTTCGTCACAGTGGAATTGGTGGGAATACAAGGGATCGCAAAGAGTGATATCGGTGATTGTTACCGTGTGGTTGTCCTCTGGTGATGAATAAGTGGGGGGAATGACGTAATGAGATTGTGAGGGTTCGCTCGACATAAACCAAATATCAAGGTACTGAGGAGTACTAGTGGTGGTTGGGCATAAAATTTCCGTGGGGAAATGAACGAGAGAATTGGGGGGATTTGGGGGTAAATCCTTGTATAAGTCATCCAAGAACCACAAAAGAATAGGGAGTGCTTCTGGTTCAGGAGAAACAATATGAAGAGTCTCTAGTGATGAGGTAAGGTTAGTCATCGATTCTATAGGGGGTACAAGGGTTTGGATTAGGGTCATTTGGCGTTGCCTGTATTCAATGATCATAGGACATTGATATGTAAAATAATCTAAGGATTCACATAGAGATCAAGGGCACCTCATGCATTCGTTGACTGAAGTTGTGACATAGTGGATGTCAGTGATGTTTGGTGGGGATGATGTAGCTGGACTGGGTTCGTGCTGGAAGCTTTGGCGTACTGTGACTAATGTCTGCTGGAATTGAGGTAGTGCTGGGCAATGGTGTGTATAATGGCCATATTATGAACATATGGCGCAAGCAAATTTGGTTCGCAGCCCTTTGCTACTTGTGTTAGGAGAGGTAGCGACAATACTTGCTACAGTGACGAACGATGATGGTGTTTGATTGAGTTGAATTAGGTTACGTAACTCGGGTAGAGATGGGCATTTGCTGGTTGGGTGTCTGTCTTTCTCACATAGCGTGCAAAAAGGTTGGATGCATGGGGGAAGTGGAGCGGTGGGCTCCTTCTTCTTTCGCCTGCCCCCAGTTGTGGTAGGGAGGTTAGTGAGTGGGGGTGTAGAGGGTATGGTGGGGAGTGAGTATGGGAATCGTCATTGGGATTCCTTCTATTTGGGGGGGAAGGGATGGTTGAGGAACCATCTCTGGTGGATGTAAATACCAAACTGGAATTTCCAACACCATTTTAGGGAGGGTAAGCGTTGCGGCTACTTAGAAATCTTGTACGCCTGGTGGAGGGTAAAAGAAGGGGATTTGAGTAATGGATTGGGGAACTCTCTCCCAAACTAGGATATGGCCTTGTTGTGAGGTGAAATCGTGAACTAGTGGAGTCAACAAGTTCGTAGGAGGCTCATGAGGGAGGGGTTCTGTGACTAATGGGACATCAGATATGAGAGAAGCCTCCCTGGGAGGAAGGGTTTTCTCAATGTCAGTTCCTTTGGATGATATGACACATACTTGATTGGAAGGATGAAGGAGCAGTGGTGCACCATGGTAAGTTCCTAACAATGATGGGTGTTTGAAAATTCTGGGACCCATTTCAATGAGTGGGTATGCTTCATGATTAGTGTGGATAAGAGGGAGAATGTTATTGATGTTGGCAGAAGGGTTAGGCTCATAATGTGAGACTTGGTCAATTGTAATGATCTTCCCGTTATGGGGGAACATCATGGTTCGAAAGACAGAAGAGGCAACTACCTTCATAGCGTACATGTAGCTACGCCCGAACAAGATATTATAATCGAGTGGGGCATCGATAACTTCAATGTCGATGAGAATTGTCTTGCCCCCGAGTTCTATAGGGACATTTTGGAAGAGCCCTTCAGGAGAAGATGGTCGTCCGTCATAAGCTCTTAAGGTAATGGCAGATGGTATGAGTTCGGGGGAACCAATTTTCTGCCATACAGACTTGGACATGATGCATGTAGATGCGCCTTCATCGATGATGCACCGATGAACTGTAATGTTCCGAATTTTCACTGGGGTTTGAAAAGCGATGAGAGTAGGGAGGCGAGGTTCTCCGCTGTTGAGATCAAATGTGATGAGTTGGGTATTTGCAGGGTCTACTGCCCCCAAGGCAGAAAGTAAGGATTTTCGCTGAGTGGGACAAGTTTGAAGTACTTCTAAGACTGACATGGCAGTCGGGGACAGTGCTAAGTCATCAACCAAACTGTAATTATGAGCTTCCCTAACCTGTAGGTTGTGGACATTCTTACGCAATGGGATGCGAGGGATGAAAAGAGGTGTGTCCGTGTTAGGGCGAGGAATCACCAACGGGGGTCCCGTGGACCCGTTGGTGCTTGGATTGTTTCTGGGGGAATGGAAGGAGACTTAGCTGGTGCATAGTATTGACGACTATGTGTCTATAGAAGGACTTCTTCCTCACTAGTGAGGAGGATAGTGCAACCTGTGGGATTGTTTGGGTTGAGATATTGTCCCAACTATGGTGGGGTAGGCTGCATGTCCTGTTGGGTGTTCATCACACCCTGGTGTGGAATGGGATTCTATAGCACAGCTGGGGGAGGTTGTTGGACGTATTGTTGTGGGGCCTGCTGAGGGACAGGCGGTGCTGGAGGATGTGGTACACTTCCTGAGTCTTTCATTCGTTTAAAATAAGCGATTTGGGGGGAAATGATGAGTATAATGACCGAACTCACCACAAAGGGCACAAGGGAAGTTGGTTCGAAGATTATTGTTATTTTTTCCTTGACATTTGTTGTTGTTTCCCCCTTGGGGGTTCTGATTCCCTTGGTTTTGGTTGCCCCTAGTAGGTTGGTTTTGGTGGGGGTGATTTCCGCCTGGACCTGAGTTGTTATTGTTCCGATTTTTTCCTTTCTTTTTGGCATTATTCGACCGATGGGTCGGATTTTTTGTATTCAGCTGTTCAAAATTTTGATATTGTTGAAGGGGAGAGGGTTGAACAAAATTCACCCCAGCGTGAGGGTGTGGGGGAGCCATGGGCTGTGGAGGACTAGGGAATGGAAAGTACGGATTATGTGGGGGTAATGATCCGTAAGGTACATAGGAAGGTGTGTCACTTTCGCCAGTACTTAGCTTATAAGCTGAGGTAGAGGGAGTACCCGAACTTGTTTGGATTGGTGGGTGTATTGTGGGTGCCAGCGGTGGCCCACTAATGGGTGGAGGAAGGGAAAAAAGGTATAGTTGTTGATAAGGGGGTGGGGAATAATAAGGGGTTCCTCCATATGTTGACGGATATTGAGGTGTGCCATACATTGGTGGTTGTTGGGGTTGTGGACTGTGGTGTGTGGTATTACCAATCGATCCGACTGCTGAGTGAGACATCCTGGGTTTGTCTTGGCGAAATGGCACAGGTTTTGGGAGATTAGTAAGTACTGTGTACAAGTACCCTGGTTGTGAATAGATGAGGTCGTATTGTTGAGCCTTACTGATGGCATCTTCTTTTGATTGAGGGAAGGTGGAAGCCACATCTTTACCAAGGAGAGAGACAAGTGATCTGAGAAACCAATCAAGACATTACTGTTTGGTGGTTTCTGCTTTGCACAAACTATGTCGTCGACGCCACTCGTGGATGTGATCAACGATATGTGTGGCTGAGGTTTGTTTGAAATTAGATATTAGTTCAAGACCATTTTCATGGCAGATTGGTAATTGGAAGAAGGTAAAAAATTCTTTGGCCAAGGACTCGAAGGTCGCATGGGACTCCAAATTTTCGTCTACATACCATTGGGCTGATTGGCCAGTGAGTGTGCGTTGAAATAATCGTAGTCGGATGGAGTCATCCATAATGCTGTTGGAAGAGCACCATAAGTGGAAAGTCATGACATGGTTGGCAGGGTCATCGCCTGCCTTTCCTTCAAACTTGGGGATATCTGAAGGTAGTTTGGTGGGCATTGTGGGCCATGTGGGGTCATGCAATATAGGATCATTTGTGAGTTTTCTTAGGTATGGTATGTTGAGAGAGGCCAAGTATGGCATCTGTAGGGGGGGCGGAGGATTAGTTCCAGCCATGGTGTGAGTGTGTTGTGAACCTGACCCTTGGGGGGGACTAGGTGGGTTTGTACTTCCCCCTTGAGAGGAAGTTGATCCCCCGCTTCCGTGTAAAGGATAGAGAGTGGACTGTGGACCTTGGGAATTGGACCCAAGTAAGGTGGAACCAAGCAAAGATAACCCTAAGATAGTGACACTCACTGGAGTGTGTGAAGGTGGTGCCGATGAGTTGGCAAGACTAGTAACTCCCCCTAGAATAGGAGGGAGGTTTAGCAAGCATCTGGAAAGACGAGGTTTCTGTGGGTCCCCTATGATCTCCGACTAGATAAGTGGATGTGTGCGAATTGTGGTGAGAGTAATAAACAAGAGCCTTTGTTTGTAATTTTTGAACTTTACACAATATATATATCTAAATCAAATGTAATCAGAAATGCATCATACATAAAGTGTTTTGATAAAGAAGCATATATGTGGATAAATGGTTTTGTCTGCGGGGGGAAACAAAGAAAACAAATGCTCGTGTCCTAAAAAGACGTAACATCCTTCCTCTCAAAATAGTACTGGACCTTCCAATAGCACTCGACGGTGGGGTCTGAATCCATCGGAAGAGAAACTAGTGAAGGATGAAGCGATCAGTTATAATGAGGGGTAGAGGGGGCATATCCCAAAAGAACTGGCGATATTTCCCAATAGCCACACAAAATGCAATCAAGGTGCAATTGCAGCCCATAATTTCCACCTGGGTAGATGTCCTAAAATTTGGTCACTGGGTACCTCGGTCAAAGTGCGACATTTAGATTTTCGGCCTAAGAAATGGGTCATGGGATGGATTCCATCCAAGAGGTGGGTGCCTCAAGGGGAGACGCATAGAACAACTAGACCTCGACCTTCAACCCTTCACAGGTATCTCTCTGCCTTATGGTGTAAGTAACACTTGACTTGGAGGATTTACAGTTCCCTATTTGACAACTTCTATGGTTTTGACAATGTGAGAACCAGATAACGGGGAGTTATTTGGATGCCTATCCCCGAAATCCTACCTAGACTAAAAAATTTCTTTTGGCACCTCCTGTGGAGGAAAACTTAGTGAGTTTTTAGAAATTTTTTAGATGTGGTTTTTTGAGAGATTGGGGGGTGTGAGCCAATCTCGTTGAATTTAAATGGGAGTAGATAGTTTTGTCAAGAAAAGGGTGGGGTGTTTCGGAATCCCTTTGGAGGAAACTTACTTTGACCTCCACGTTTCGAGATGAAAACTATGTGAGTGGTAAGTGACTTTTGTGTGTGAATGAGTGAAAGTGTGCCAATGTTTTAATGAATTAGGTGTCCCCTTGTTGCATGTGGACTTCGCTTGGTCCTTACAAGTATTGATTACCTAATTAACTAAATGCCTTTGGTACAACCTTGCGTAATTCAAAAGTCCCTAGGAAGCTAGCATGTGGACGTGTGGGTCCTTTACTATTCCTTTAACTCCCTATTGTGATTTAATCTAAGAAATATTTGAAACTATCCTAGATTGTGATCATGTGGGCATGTATGGGCCCATTACAAAACCTTTAAACTTCCCTAGTGATTTAATCTAAGAAATTAACTTTCAACACTATCCTATCTTTGTAGCATGTGGGCATGTATGGGCTTGTTACAATCTTGAGATGTATTTGAAAAATAAATTAAGAGTAATACCGAGGGGGCTGTTGTCCTCTCCTAAAGGTTTTAGTCGTTTTAAGGGAGATGAAATTGTCCCACAACCTTTTTCTGATCCTCAAGGTCACTTTGAAGCGCGAGAAAAGAGCATACTAAATGATTGTTATCAATTTTCTGGTCCCAATGCAAGCTTTATGTGATTACAAATGATTCCAACTTAATCTTTTAGTCAAAGCAAGCCATCCATGTGGCAAAACGAAAGAAAAAGAGGAAATAATGATTTTAAACCCCCTAAGTGCCTATGTGTTTTGACTAATCCCTTTATATGGAGAGGGAACTAAGTGTGGTGCAGATTACAACATGCATGGAATCATTTTTAAGAAGGCTAGGGGTTTCCCCTAAATCACAAAAAGGCTTACAATGTGTATTTTTCTTCACAGGTGCGCGGGTCTCAGAGTAGACAAAGGCGCACTGAGCGCAAACCGAAAGAGACTTTTGGGCGTAGGTGCGTAGAGGGCACTAAACAACACAGTAATTTTGGCGCACATGTGTACGATGCACGACTGTGGGCCTATAAACCCGCGCACACCTGTCACACGACTGTGAAGAAAATTTCGAATGGAATTCTCTCAATTCAACTTTGAATTGGGTGTTTTACAGGTCGACTAGGGCTGGTTATGGTACCTGCAGGTTAAATAAACCAAAAGAAGAGCTAGAAAAAACAAAACGGGGTAGAAAATTGATACCTTTCCCCAGTGGAGTCACCAATCCGTTGCGCCTCTTTATTCACCTAAATGAGAAAAACAGAGGTGCTTACAAGCTTAGTTGGGTTATCTAAGCAAGACAACAGTAAAGAAAAGGGTTAGAAAAAGAAACATAAAAGACTAAGCTAAGAATTAAACTAAGAAATGAAATAACAACTAAAATATTGAGCATAAGGACATAAGAACAAAAAAACCAATAAGACTCATGTCACCAATGGCAAGGATTATATTAGTGAAAAGAAAACACCAAGAAGAAAGAGGACTTTGGGTCCCTTCTTCCTCCAAGGGAGGGCTCTTGGACCCCCACAACTAAGCTCTTCTTACAACTT
>ML776713.1:535396-561380 GCA_009831015.1 Picea engelmannii | reverse complement strand
TAATGATGCTAGTATACTCTTGATGAGAAAAGAGGATTCCCCAAGAGAATAGCAGCAACATAACCTTGCAAATGAATTCCTTGAAAATGTAGTGCACCCATGGCCTTGTTTTATAGCATCACTTTGAGGTATTGTGCAACCATATTTTAGTGTGAAAATAGGCTGTTTAGGACAATTTTAGGTCTTTGACCAGCCACCCAGTCGGATCCAGCCGAGATTTGGATGTCAAATCAACTTGGAAGATGAACCAAAAGTGGGTGGGAGGCCGACCAATCTCATAAATGCGTCGTTCTTAGGTGTGCGCGGCTTTTAGCGACCATAGTCACGCATCGTGCACATGTGCACTTTTCTTACGTTTCTAGATGGCGCATGTGCACGCGCGCCTTGTGTAGTCATAACGTACCTTAATTTTATAACTGGTTGTATAGTTTTGGACCTTTTGGATTTTTTTTTTGGTAATTTTGGTCCATGGGTGAACTCATAACTGTTTGAAGCTGCTAGATTCCTGTAACCATTTGCAGACGAAATTTCAGTGATAACACTCATGAGTTACATTGAGTTCCATGCAATGGCCATCTAGTTCGAATCAGATATAGATCCCTCTTACTGTCAGCCATTTAAGGTGACCTTATCTATAGACTTACAACATTAACTTTCATTAATTACATTTGAAATTTAAAATTTGAGGGAAAAATGAGAGGGTTGGTTCCTCTCCCCTCCTTCAATGCACGCTGATGTACTGGATAGATGGTGCATTATTGAGGTGAAGCGATGATCCTGCATCATACTCCACTACTGGGAAAACCATGAGCTCCTACTCATGAGCTCCTCTGCTCCATTATTGAAATCCCCCTGGATCCCAAAATCTCCCTTGGAGTTGTCCTCTTCCTACTCTGCTTTGCTTCTGCTGTTGCTGCTTCTTCTTCTTCTTCCCTGCTGCTATGGAAGGATCTCCTCTGTTCAACTTTCCCTTGCTGGCTGCTTCTTGTGCCAACTTCAACATCAACCTCCTTATCTCCTCTGTGAATTTTTCCAGTTGCTTTGATGACTGGCTCTTCCTTTGTAGTCTGCTCGACTGCAACTCCTCTTCCTCATACACGTCAAAGGGCAGATCATCCTTATCCACCATGTTGTTTTCTTCTTCTATGGCATTATCTTGCCACCCTGATACAGACTCCAGTTCTGCAGTCTCATCATCGAGCTCCTACTCAACTTCCTCCTCTGGCAGATTAGCTTCTGTCAACTCCTCTTGGGCTTGTTCAACTCCAGCTTCCTCCAGCTTCTCCCCAGGATGGTATGCTCCTCCATCTATTTCCAACTTAGCCTGTTGGATGTGCATGCTCTGCACTATCACCCTTTTCTCCAAGGCTTCCAGTTCTTCACACAGATCAAAAAATTCTATATTGCCTGCTTCCTCTTCTGCTGCAAACTCAAATGTTGCAATCATCTCCTGTTCAACTTGCTGGCTGAAAATTTTGAGAAATTATGTTGGGAAAGATGTTAGTACCTACTCCTTCTCCTCCATTATGATAGTTTCTGCTGGCTGTCATTCTGTTGTTGCACCTGCAACACTTACTCTAGCCTTTTCTTGGCTGCTTCGCATGAATATTTTGATTCCCCCAATGATTAGAATGCACCTCTGATCCTCCTCCTTGATGGTGGAAGTATTTAACTTCTCATCATATTCATTCACATCGTCTACAAACCCACATGAATCTTCATACACATTATGCCTCTCTTCTACCTCCCTATCACCTGTCAACATTCCTTGTTGATATGAGCTCTCATATGAGCTCCTAAGAATTTCAGCCAGTCTCATTTTCCTTCCTTTGCCCACCTAGAAATATGGGATTTCTCTTCTACCCTCCTAGCAGTTTGTGAGATCAATTTATCTTATATCATTACCCACCTGGAAATATTAATTTCCACTACTTCCCTCCTGACAATCTATGAGATACTCAATTTATCTCATCTCATTTCCCACCTGGAAATTTGAAAATTCATCTCTACCCTCCTGGAAATTTATGAGACCTTTAACTGATCTTCCTTCCTCATCACTGAGGGTTCTTCCAACTTCTAGTTCACAGATGTAAACCATCTCCTGTTCCATGTCACTGAGGTTTTTGCATGCCTCAACCACCTCCTTACTACCTATTTCTACTTTTTGGCCAACAAATTTTGAACATGCCATTTTTCCTTCCTGTTCAGAGGCCATTCGTACCTCCAATGTACATTTTCCTCCCACTGCATCTTCAATGCTAGCCTCTCCATATTTTCTCGTATCTCACTGAGATCCTTGTCAATTTATGCTTTGATTTTTTTCTAGCGGTCTCCTCTTCGACCACACTCATGGCCTTCAATATCCATTTCCTTTACCTGCCCTCCCAGAAAGTTTTCTGGTCACCGTGCAACTAAGAATGCCTTCAACTTCTCTTACAACCCACCTAGTTGTCTACTTGACTGTTGCGAGCTTGCAAACAATCCTTCACAGAGCATCATACTCTATCTTCCTTCACTTGTTGTCTACATGTAATTTTTTTTTTCTTATGATACCATTTGATGTTATCAGACTATCTCTATTCAACTTCTCACCTTTGCCTAAAATCTGTAGACAAAATTCGTCTTTGATACCACTTGATGTAGACCCCCTACTCCCCTCGGGGTTGCACGACCTCCCGATCAAGGATCGTTAAATAACTTGGAGTCAGATCAAATATTTGGGCCTCTTCTATACCCTCAATTCAATGTACACAGACCCCCTTCATGCTAAGGCGCAGGTCCTGTGATACCCACAAACTCCTGTTAAGCCCCTATTCTCTTTGAAAATTGAATAACAGGAACTAGCTCCCTATGCTAGGCCCCTTCCTTCATATGACCTCAAGATATGAGATGGGGCTAACCTCGAAAGGTGCTTCAAAGCACCGGGATCCTAGTGTTTTCACTTCACCATTTTCCAACTCCCTCGAACTCCGAACTCGCAAAATTCCTACTTGGCACGCGAGGGATCGACGAACCCCACTCCTTTTCCAATCAACGACCATGAATTGTTTTGGGCTTTGATGCTTCGGCAATTTTCGAAACACGATTCCACGAAATATCTGGAGTAACAAACCTCTGAAGATCACGATCTCCTTACATGCGTCCTCCACTGTCAGTGACCCAAATTTATTCCTCCGAAGTGACTTTCCTTCGGAGTGCAGGATCTAGGGACGCTTGTCCTTGCAGGATCAATTCCAGATCTATATTCAACTCCCATTGACTTAGGGAGTTCTCTACCCTTCTACATTCACTCCTCTAGAATGCAGGATCTCCTGCCATGTGTCTCCAACTGATGGACGACTGATATCTTCTCCGCTACTTGGGGCTTCGGGACTTTTCGAAGCTCGACACTTCAAATCCTTTGAAGTGGATCTTTCTCGATGTTCACAATATGCTACCACGTAACTCCTCCTGATCAACGATCAAGATATATTCCCTACTTTGGGCTTTGGGAGTTTCAAATCTTGCACACTCATTTTCTCCCGGAGTGGTTTCACCCAAAGACGATAGATTTCTGCCATGTATCCCTCTGTATCCGATGGTACATATCTTCCCTTCTCTCGTCGACTCCCTTTTGGAGTGTTAGGCCTCCAAAATTCCCGATCTCTTGCCACGTGTCCTTTGCAACGGACGTTTGCGATCTACTTCTGCCTTCGGGACTTCGGGAGTTTGTTACACTCCATAATTGAAATCTTTCGAAGTGACTTTCCCTGAAGTCTCAGATCTATTGACACGTACCTCTTGGTGAAAAATGACTAGGATCTATTTTGGCCTTCGGCTCTTCGACGATTTCTCTTTCTGCTTGTCCGAGAACTCCCAAAGTACTTCCGCTACAAAGTCTCAGATCTTCCACCACCTGTCACCCTGGATGATGGACGATCCATAACCTCTTCAGGACTTCGAAAAATACTCACTCTCGTGTGCACACAGAGACTTAAATCTCGTGCACTTTACCTGTATCCAACGTTTGTTGGTCCTTCGTGCCCAGATCCGATGAATGGGATCTGTCCTTCTCCTTGCACGTTCCTTCTTCGTCCTGGACCCTGATCTGAAAGTCCAAATCTCTTCCTGCAGCCGATATGACGATTTTTTTCTCTTCTCCTTCCGAGCTTTTTTGTTCTCCCAGACTTGGAGAAATTTTGTAAGTGCTCAAAGGTTGTGGCCTTCGAACCTTCTCCTGTGAACCTGGTTGCTAGGGTATCGATTTTGCTTTTCCTCCTGATCTTTGACAACACAAATTGACCTCGGATCTGGTGCACACTTGCGCTCTGTATGAAAAATTGCACTAATCCTCCTAAGATTGTGAACTTGGAATAAATTTACTCCTGCATGCACTCCTTGCGCTGTCTTTCTTGAGTTTTTGCTTACTCAAGTTCTATGGTTTCAGTCCCCTTACTCATCAAAGAGATTCTTGTGCCTTCTCAGAAACTTCTTCTCAAGAACTCCTTGCTGAGATTTCCAGAGTATTCAGTAACTCTGTGAGTTTATTCTCCTCTGACACTTCTCTCCTCACAACTCAAACAAAGTTCACCTATGCACACCTGCACCTTCTCGATGCCCTCCTGGCAGAGCTCTACAAAATCTTCAACAATTTTTTTTCTCTATGCTTCCTCTGCACAGTCTTCCCTCCAAGGTATTTAGTAAGCTTGAGGCTCCTCCTTGAGTCTGTAAACTATTCTGGTGTGCCCTCTTGGCATGTTCTCCTTTGAACTCGAAGAATATTCCAGATACACACTCCTTGCATTGGCTCACAGATTTTACAGTACTCTGTCGCGCACTCCTTGCACTTACCCTAAGGAAACCAGAACGTTTCAACAAACTCTCAACCATATAGTGAATTCTATATTAACTCTGTAGATGGAATCTAACTCACATATACAACATACATAACCACACATAACATTCATAAAACACACATAAACACATAAAGAAACATATGCATGAAAAACTACTTTTTTCATTAACATGAATGTCTGGTTACAATATGTGCAGGATGCACTGTAACAAAGTCCCAACGCTCTCCTCTCCTCTCTTCTCTACCTTCTACTGCCTCCCGTGGGCATGTGTATAATTCAATACAAAGGGGGCTCCTCAAGCCTTTTTTCTCCAACTCACATAACCTCATGAGTTACATTGAATTCCATTCAATGGCCATCTAGTCTGAATCAGATCTAGATCCCTCCTACTTTCAGCCATTTAAGGCGACCTTATATATAGCCTATACAAAGGCATGGCTTGGATCTTCTCAAGCCTTAAAACATTTACTTTCATTAATTACATTTAAAATTTAAAATTCAAGGGAAAAATGAGAGAGTTGGCGCCTCTCCCCTCCTTCAATGCACACTGATGTGATGGATAGATGGCACACTGCTGAGGTGGAGTGATGCTCTTGCATCAAAATGACAAAAATAGAAATGTTGATTAAGTTCAAAGAGAAGCATACTCAAGTTAAAATGTCCATAAATACATTTGTGCAACAAAAGCCAAGGTATGTTAAACCCATCATTGTTTGTGACACTTGTTGTTGTCGTTATCATGTGGAATTTGAGTTGTATTATGACACTTTTCTTAATTTTGGTAAAACGTTTTGGGAAAGTTCACCTCCTGTTTCCACAATCCATGCCTTTATATCCCAAATTCTATGTGAAAGAGAAGGTGACGAATTATTTTACCAAAAAATATGTGTTGGTGGAAAGAAATGTGATCATTGTTGAAATCTATCTTTATTTCACTCCAAGTATCATATTGATATGAATTATCAATCCTTGTCCACTATAAAAATGAATTGGAAGAGATATGAATATATCAATGTTACTGCTCCAAATTCTTCAAATGTTATTTCGAAAAGGACTGATTTGCAAGAAGATAATATCTCTGTGATAGAATTTTTGAAGAAGTTTGAAAATGAAATTTATAAATACACCAAGCATTCACATAGAGATCAATGGAAAGACCTACAATTCAAACAATCCCATGAAGTTTTTCCACCTGGGACAATTTTATCTATAGTTTATTTTGTAGAGAATTATACATTCGCTGCACAAAAAGAAATACAAAGTGAATATTATCATTTTGATCGAGTCTCTATACTTTTCCACGTTCTATATAGACAAGCTCAATAGAGTGTTGATAACAAAGAAAGCACCAATGAGAATCAACATGTCATTAAAAAATATCACTTTTATATAAGTGATTATCGTACATACACTACTCATTATGTACAACATTGTTTTGATAAACAATATGATTCCTTGAAATCCCATGGGATTGAATATGATCAACATTGGATATTTCCATATGGATGTGTAGGTAAATTCAAATATTCACAATCATTCTATTGGTTGTGTCATCGTCTTCATAAGAAATCAAACATTAAACATTGTTGGAATTTCTTCGAGACTGGTCATGGGAAATGAGAGCATGACGATGCAGGGGCATGTGTAAATTGAGCACTTTGAAGGTATCAAATGAACCATTCTATCAATCAATTTGTATTTGCTGATCAAATTGTTCAATGGTGCCAAGCAACTCTAGTCCACAAACATAATCTATCAAGGGATGTGCGCATGTGTGAAATATATGTTGGACACATAAATGTTCAATATCAATAATTTGTCAAGTTAATATATATATATATATATATATATATATATATATATATATATATATATATATATATATATATATATATTGACATTCATTTAAGTTTTTAATAAATTATTCTTGAACAGTGGAGGTTTCTTTGGCATATTGGAATCCAAGATGTAGATAGATCGATCACATATGAAGCCAATATAATACATAGGAGTCTAAAATTGTATTCAATTAAAACAAAATCCTTCCAAAATGTGTGTGCGCTTGATAAAAGGAATGCATCTTGTTTTTGTTCAATTTGCATAGAGGACATAGAATCAAACGAGAATTGTGAAAATAAAATTGGCAAATATGTTAAATCTTGGAATCATGCAGAAATCAATACAAAGGGGAAAATGCCACTTTCCAACATAGAGGATATGGAATCAAATGACACTACAATGCTAACTAATGGTTATAGAGTTTTTGACCTGGTTAGAGAAGGTAAAATGTTACAATTGTTCAAAAATATTTTTTATGTTGAAACAATACATAGATGTACATGCTATATATATATATATATATATATATGGTAAAACATTTTGGGAAAGTTCACCTCCTGTTTCCACAATCTGTGCCTTTATATCCCAAATTCTATGTGAAAGAGAAGGTGATGAATTATTTTACCAAAAAATATGTGTTGGTGGAAAGAAATGTGATCATTGTTGAAATCTATCTTTATTTCACTCCAAGTATCATATTGATATGAATGATCAATCCTTCTCCAATATAAAAATGAATTGGAAGAGATATGAATATATGAATGTTACTGCTCCAAATTCTTCAAATGTTATTTCCAAAAGGACTGATTTGCAGGAGGATAATATCTTTGTGATAGAATTTTTGAAGAAGTTTGAAAATGAAATTTATAAATACACCAAGCATTCACATAGAGATCAATGAAAATACCTACAATTCAAACAATCCCGTGAAGTTTTTCCACCTGGGACAATTTTATCTATAGTTTATTTTGCAGAGAATTATACATTCGCTGCACAAAAAGAAATACAGAGCGAATATTATCATTCTAATCGAGTCTCTAAACTTTTCCATGTTCTATATAGACATTCTCAATAGAGTGTTGATAACAAAGAAAACACCAATGAGAATCAACATGTCATTAAAAAATATCACTTTTATATAAGTGATGATCGTACATACGCTACTCATTATGTACAACATTGTTTTGATAAACAATATGATTCCTTGAAATCCCATGGGATTGAATAAGATCAACATTGGATATGGTCATATGGATGTGTAGGTAAATTCAAATATTCACGATCATTCTATTGGTTGTGTCGTCGTCTTCATAAGAAATCAAACATTAAACATTGTTGGAATTTCTTCAAGACTAGTCATGGGAAATGAGAGCATGACGATGCAGGGGCATGTGTAAAATGAGCACTTCGAAGGTATCAAATGAACCGTTCTATTAATCAATTTGTATTTGCTGATCAAATTGTTCAATGGTGCCAAGCAAATCTAGTCCACAAACATAATCTGTCAAGGGATGTGCGCATGTGTGTGTATATATGTTGTACATATAAATGTTCAATATCAATAATTTGTCAAGTTAATATATATATATATATATATATATATATATATATATATATATATATATATATATATATATATATATATATATATATATATATATATATATATATATATATATATATATATATATATATTGACATTCATTTAAGTTTTTAATAAATTATTCTTGAATCGTGGAGGTTTCTTTGGCATATTGGAATCCAAGATGTAGATAGATCGATCACATATGAAGCCAATATAATACATGGGAGTCTAAAATTGTATTCAATTAAAACAAAATCCTTCCAAAATGTGTGTGCGTTTGATAAAAGGAATGCATCTTGTTTTTGTTCAATTTGCATAGAGGACACATAATCAGACGAGAATTGTGAAAATAAAATTGGCAAATATGCTAAATCTTGAAATCATGCATAAATCAATACAAAGGGGAAAATGCCACTTTCCAGCATACAGGATATGGAATCAAATGACACTACAATACTAACTAATGGTTATAGAGTTTTTGATCTGGTTAGAGAAGGTAAAATATTACAATTGTTCAAAAATATTATTTATGTTGAAACAATACATAGATGTACATGCTATATATATATATATATATATTAACTGTTCATGTTTATCTAACGATTTGCTTGTTGGCATATGGGGCCTTATTTGCAGGAGATGTATTTGTTGTGGTTTCACCTGTAGACAATGATGAAAATGTTAAATATTATTTGATGTGGTGCACATAAAGAAAGATGAAATTATTAGAGGATTGTAATGATGACGATTTTATATATGAAAGAGGATCCATCATATTGAACGTCTATTTTTTTTTCAATAAATGAAACCGAAAGTCATGCTCACTTTCAATACTATCATCCATATGTCATAAGTTTTCAATATAGTTATTTGGTATGTGCAACATGCATAAAGTTAACAAAGGTTCAATCAAAGAAAAAATCAAAAGTTAGAAAATGGAAAATGACAAAAGCCGATCATGAATGAATAATTGAAGATGCCATACCATTACGATGTTTGTAAACAACATTCTAAAAAAGAAATGCATCAAGTACATTTATATGGATATGTAGGATTCCATCTTGTTTGGTTTTCTTTGTGGTCCATTCGAATAAGGTGATTTTTGATTAATTGTTGTACTACTTTAAACAAGTTTTCACCTAAATCTAGATCTCTCAATTGGTTGTCAACTATAAAATATTTGGGTCCCTATATTTCCTCCGGACCACTTAATGGATGAGATAACTTGATCTGGATTTTCTGATCATGCCTTGAATAACTAGATAATGCATACACATGTATTACACATAATATGTTGGTTTCAATTTTGAATGTACTTGTATGAAATTATTTTGAGTTAGAAATGGAGATCTCAAGTTCATATTTTCATGCCACATATATCTCTTAGTTTATATTCCAAATCACGGTACAATGAAATCATGGCTTACAATGTTTGGGAGGGGGGGCTGGGATTTAATAGATGCTAGAAGGTATGTTGTGATATTTGTAACTTATAATTGGAGAAGAAATGTTGTAATCTTTGTCAGGCCCACAAAGTAAAGGTACAATCTTTGAGAAAAGTACACTAGGTGATGAAACTACAACCCTGTCTTGTAGTAGTTGGCTGAAGTTGCAATGATGTCGTAAACTACAAAATTTTCAATATATGAAATTTTGTACTATGCATATGTTCATTATAAATTCCATGCAAAGCACACCAATCGAAGTTCATAATACCTTGTATACTTATCAACTTAAGGTAACATGTATTTATATACTAAGGCTGTTTGTTTTTCAATGAAATTGAAATGCTTCATACATAATAAACCCTTGAAATCTCAATGAAGTGAAAAAACTACAAATTCTAACAACATTAAAGAAACTTTTCTTCATACCAAATAGATTTCTTCATCAACTGATTGTATCGAGCACCTTTTCCAAAGATTTTGTGTTTTCAACAAAAAAATAAAAAGTTTCATACTAATAAACCATTACAATCTCCACGAAATGAAAAAAACTGTAAATCCAGAGAATTTAACATTTCTTCATATCAAATATCATGATTTAAAATAAATTGAACAAAATTAAAGCGATATACTATAATTTAATTTATTCATAAATTTAAATTCTTTCTACAGAAACAACAAGATAAAACTAGAGTACATGCCTACAATTATCTCACCAACCCTTCAACTCCACAAACTAATATCCATGAACAATATGAGAATATATGGACTATACGTATAACCACAAATAAAGTTCACGATGCCATCTCCCCTTCCCCCACACACTCTCTCTTTCTATCTGCCCCTCTCTCACTCTCTCCCTACTTCCCTCCCCCCATCTCTCTCTCCCTATCACTCTCTCTCTCTACCACTCTCTCCCTCCCTCCCTAATCTTCTCCCTCTCCCACCACTCTTTCCCTTTTCCCCTATGCTTCTCTCTCTCTCTATTTCTCTCTTTCTCACTCTCTCCCCTTCTCTCCCTCTCTCCCTCCCCCCTCTATCACTCCCTCTCTCTCTCTCTCTCTCTCTCCATATGCCTCTCTCTCCCTCCCCCACTCCCTCTATACCCCACTTTCTCCCCCATCCTCTCTCTCTTCACCCCCCTCTCTCTCTCTCACTCAATATCTCTCTCTCTTCCACCCCCCTCTCTCTCCTATTATATTAAAGAGGAAAGGAGGTCATATACCCTAAATTAACCATGTATTCACATGGAGAGGTTTTTCCTCCCCATCTAAGATAATTATCCTACTCTCAAATATGGATGGAAACCTTAATGGATTAAGCTATAAAAATGTTTCACTTATGGATGAGTCTCTTCTCTAAACCAAAGGATTCTTGTAACAACCACTAAGAGCCCAATATATCTATTAGAATTGGGATATGATTTTTTTTTAATGATAAAAGATATGTGTCATCCATTTTTTAAATTTGTTTGTATATGCATATAATTAATGCTAGTTCATATCTATGTAAGTTATGATACAAAAAGACAAACATAAAACTATACACCAATGTTTCCTTCCATATTCATCCATTGATTAATCATCAAATTCTATTCATATCAAGTTTAATTAATTAAAAATAACTAAACTCCAGTATTCTAGCCCTTGCTAATAAAATTATAGTATTATAAATGGTTGGACTAAGCTCCTTATGTGAGAAATGGACAGGCTCAATAATCCTTTTAGAAACATTTTTCTCTCTTCCTTAAATCACTATTTCATAAAGATTTTTTAGATATTCTTTAAAGGAAAATGGTATACATGAGAATTTGAAAATATTCCCAAGTTGGGTCTAATACAAAATCAAATTTCTAATCATATCGAAACCTCACTAAATATTTGCTTGTAACATTAGTCTTATCCAAGTGAGTTTGAATAATAGAAACCCAATTTTGTGTTGAAAATATAAAATCATATTGATTCATTGATAAATAAACCTTATCCCTCTTTATTGGGGAGACAAATAATCATGGAAAATGTGTATTAACAATATTGCGTTGAGTAATTAGTTTAAAAAGTGAAATTCCCTTTAGTTTTTCTTCGGTTACCTTATGGGTAAGCAAGTACTCAAGATTTTTAGTTGGTGTGGAATAAAGTGTCATTGAGAGATGTAACCTTTATAGATAGAATTTTGTATCATTGATAATAGTAATCTAAATTTATATTATTAAATAGGTAAAAGATATGACTTCTACAAGTCTTCAAAAATTAAAAACATTAGATTGTTATTCAATGTGATCCCTAAAAGAGTTGTAATCATATTTACTCTACCATTTCCTATGCCCATAATTACCAAGAGGAATAATGTTCGATCTTGAAATTATGCTATGATTTCCATATCCTCCTTTTCCACGAACACACCCACAACACAATAGTTTGAATAATCTATATATGTGTATTTACATTATTTTCCTCTACTCATAGCTTCCATTCTCCTTCTTACTAGTCTACTGGAAGGTTGCAATCACTCTCCTTTTTTATTGGGCCACTTATATATTCATAAGAAATATTTATTTGTATATTATGCCAAACTTCACTAAGAGGTGATCTAAGGTCACAATTCTACTTACCATGAATATCTAATCATAATAAAAAACCAGACTTGATAAATTCTCAAATATCGTTTTAAGGCTATATTTGATAGATACTATCATTGCCAACTTTATATTGAGACCTAACATGACAATATTGTATCCATTTCCAATGATGGGACCATTAGGAAAGTATGGTCTTATTTCCAATGACAGGACTGTTACATTATAGAAGCATACAAAAATATGTACGTAGTTTTTGCATACTCAAGTTAATAGCTTTATAGTAAAATCAAATCAAACGTTGCCACCAAAAAACCTTTCTTAAAGGATAGATATGTTGAATCTACTAGCAATAAGTCACTTGAATGGTGAAAAATATTTTACCAAATTACATAGTTACATTCTACTAGCAAAAACAAAATTAAGTAGGTATGATAGCACCAAAATCTCAAATTATAATAGTGAGGAGGTGAAGGTCATTCATTCAAAAAGTCTTAAAAAACTAGAATAAATGAATCATGTCTACTGGAAAAAAAGAAATCAAGCATCAAACACAAATAAAAAGTAACCTAGAATTTTAGTGAAAACATCCTCCTTTTAATTCCAAAAGAAAATGCATGCTTTTAATTTGAACAAAACACACAAGGTGTCTCATACATTTTACATCAATTCAAGAATGAACTAATGACCTTAACTATGAGAATTTTCAATCAACCAAACATGTACAATGCAACAAATTTTATCTTCGACTTTATTGCTTACTCACATTACCTTTATTTCAATGCAATAAAAAAATGTGAGATGGTTGCATGCTAGACTTATCCATGAACTAACTGTTTAAACTTGCTACTTAAAAACTAAAATTCTTCATGTCACTTTCACTATTCCAAATAGTAATAAGCTTGAAATAATGCATTATTCTTAGTATTATAAACCACTGGATAGTTTATCCTCTATAATGTATGATAACAATTTAACATAGGTTACATTTACTCAAGTTTAAGGAATTCCAAAACCAAGTCAACTATCTTAAATTCAAGAATGACATGTAAAAATTTTAGATCATTAACCAAAATATTTGAAACAACTCATTGACACCAAGCCATGTAACATGAACAATCAAAACTGAATAAGTTTTAGTGAATTGACTTATTTTGGAATTTTTCTCAATGATTGTCCAAGACCTAATAAGACTTGATAGTTAAAGTTAAAAAAAAAATGAGTCTTAACTAACTCCATGAACTTGCTAAGTACTTATCGAGTCTTGAAAAACTCAGTGAGAAAGGAAAACTTGGTCAATAACATATATAATTATACTCTTATTTTTCATTTTCCTTTTCTTGAAATATTGTTTATATTACACTCAAAACATCATTTATACGAGGATAATAATATGTACAAATGTAGAGAAGAATATACAATCACAGAGGCATCTATCTTATTGCATTTAAATCCACAATAAGCTCTGAGTACAAGAAAAAAATAGAACTTTTTTTTGCATATCTAAAATTTTCAAATGTGTCATCATGTCTAGAAGTACACAGTTTTAACTGATGCCCAAAGTACATAATGGAAACTAGGGCCCAAAGTACTATAAAATCCACATGGTGGAAATGACAAATGGAGGCAGTCATTATTTCCCACCACCCTTGGCATTGCTAGAGGCATAGATCCAAAAGTGATATTTCTCCTCTTTGTTCTTGAGAAATCTCGAGGTTGCCAATGTATAAGGATTGTTATGCATTTATATAGATTGGAAACAAAACTACAATTTATAGGTTACTTTTTAGAATTTCAAATATCACAAACTTGCAAAATAAAATTTCACAATTCAACATAACAAAAACTCACCACAAATATGAAAACTCTCATATGTGATGTCCTCCTCTTGGACCCAAACCTATCTATAATGCTTCCCTACAAAAATGTGATGTCCTCCTAGACCCAAACCTTTCTAAATTCCTATCTACAAAAATTGCAAGCAATCAATATGGATTAACTGATGAACTGTTTTAAACGCATGAACATTCTTATGGCAACAAGGAAGATAAATGTAAATTACATAAAGAAATTGATGCAAAAGTGCAAATCAATGATGAACTTTACACAAGATGACTATTAACATATATGCAATGTACAACATTGAACACAATTCCATTGACATGAAGAGACAAAAAAAATTGGGATATTTGAAGTGCCAACATCACCACATAGAACTCATAGAAATCACAACGTGGAAAGAAGTTGGAGTCTCATCAAAGTTGGGAATTCAAACCTAGTATTTGGTACAATTGGTATTTTTATAAATCAACAAAAATATAAATCAAGAATAGAACATTATCACTACCGTGTTGGAGAGAGAGAGAGAGAGAGAGAGAGAGCGAGAGAGCCATAATCATACCAGTGCATAAGAGATAAGTAACCATAACACAATAACTTGCACTCGAGAGAACAATAGGGAAGGTTTCCTTAGGAAAATATACAACAAAATTATTTCCATTGTCTAAATAGTTGGCATGTCTACTTTCATTTATGTCAAAGTAAGATACTTTGAAAGTGTAACATCCCGCTCTACTGAGCACACTTTTATTGACTTATTCTTTGAGGACACTTGCATACAACGATTCGGTTATGGTACATTGTGATTTCATTTCGATTATGGATTATACATGATGATGATGATGATGATGNATATATATATATATATATATATATATATATATATATATATATATATATATATATATATATATATATATATATGAAGATGCTATTGAGGAGTTTTCTTGAGTGTGCAAGACACATGACATGTTATGGATGCTGATGGAATCAATGGAATTTCTTGGACTCCAGATTGAGTCATGGAGTGAACTCTATTTTATAGAATATTTCATTTTATGCACTTCTGACATATGATTGATTACAATATGATTTACGTATATGGATTATTGACACAGTTTTTATCAGTGGATCCAGGCTTGAAGATGCTTGCTAATTTGACTCACATAAGGAGTAGAGGTGTCATGCACAGAAACCAAACATTGAGGGTGAGGTGTGGCAACGTCCTTGTCACATCCTACTAGTACTCCCACCGTGGTATAAACTGTAGGTTAACGATTACCTAGTTAGAGAGGTCCACGATTTCGTGAGGGTGGAATGAGATAGTCTCTCATGAATATTCTAATGAGCATGCAATAAGGCAAAGTCCTTATTCCTTAGAAGCTCTTAGTCTCTCACAAGGTCGACCGAGTGAAGTAATGATTCCAAGGTCCGGACAAACTTCCAAAACCAGTCAAAGGCGAGTGACACACTTGGAGCACGAAGGCGTGTCTTGAAGGGCATGTTGTGTAATTAAAAACATGAGTCAATAAATCTAGGTGGCCTAGAAAACATTGAATTGATTAGACCTTTTCAGATTAAAATAATTAATTAAAAATGAATGTATTAATTTTAATTCCAAATGAAAGTCTACGCCTAGTTCTAAGACTAAACCTAAGTCTAAGTTTAGTTAGGGGACTAAATTAAAATATTAAATAAATTAAAAGAATAGAGATAAATCAACTTAAGGAAAAAGTGAGAAAAAAATCTAAAGATTGGATAGAATACACATGTGTGCATGAAAATAAGAAAAATGATTTTTAAAAATAGAAAAAAATAAAATATGAGAGAATAGTTATACACATAGAAGGGTATATAGAGTCAAGATACCACTAGTCTAACTAGAAGAAGACTCTTAATCCAACTCTAACTAAGATCTAGTTAGGAGACACTCATTAAATGAGAATATGGGGAACAAATGGGACACCTAAGAGAGAAATCAGGAACACATTGGAGAATGTGAGGGAAATTGGCTTTTTAAATAAAATAAAATTGATAATTATTTGTGCATCTTGGGGAGAGTGTGACAAGAGTGTGGGTGAATAATCCTAATTAAATTAATTAAATAATTAATTAATTTTATGCATGTGGACATGTGTGAGTGAGGAAATTTCTATAAAACAAATGGGGAAGAAGGGAATGAGGATCACTTATCTTGGTAAGGTTATGATGCCAAAATTATCGTGGACTGTGTTTTTCTTGTGAGAGTTGGGATACCAAGCTTGAAGAAGGAGTGGAAACTCTTCCTTGCGAGGAAGCTTGGAGCTATTATTTCTAGTTTTTGTATGTGGCCCCTTTGTGGCTCGAAGGAATAAGGGAGAAGGAGCTATTATTTCTAGTTTTTGTGTGTGGCCTCTTTGCAACTCGAGGGAATAAATGGGAAGAAGATTATCCCTAGCATTGGCTGGGAGGTACCGGTGAGATATTAGTTAGCAAGTGGAATCACGGATAAAGCAACACAACTTCAAATTTGAAGTATCACTGCAATAATCTCAACGTTTCTGCAATAATCTCAACGTTTCTGGAACGATATTTTATGATAATTTTATTGTGTAAAAGTATTTAAATTATGTTTCAAATTGTAATGGAGAATTTTATTCTTCAGATCTTATATGAATTTCTATATAATTTCAATTGCAATATGAATGCACGGGTATGGTATTGTATGGTTGTAATGTCAATTTTTATAGTTTAATTGTGGAATGTATAGAAAATGATAGTAGTTGGGTAATATCTAAGTTGTGAATATAGTTTATATAATTCCTTGTGAAATTTCAAAGCGCATTTCCCTGTATTTTCTTTAATAACTAAGATAATTTCCTTCTCTACACAGTATTAAAGCGAGCAATAATCTCAGAAGGTATCTATGAGAGTTTCTAGTTACTGTAAAGGCCCTGTATACATTTCCAATTTGTTATTAAATAAATTATTAATGAAGTTCCTGATCGAAATCTAATAAACTAAATTTATCGCTTCTTTTAACTTTATCCAAATCTTTATCAGGTTAGTGATCATCGATCATGGAATTCAAACGTTCCCTATTATTTCTATCCACTAGCAGAGTTGAATTCGTGGTTAAGGTAGCATTTAACCCACAACTTACTGGTAATTCGCAAGAATCTCTGAGATATAATTAAATTCATTGTCATTGATGTGGAAAACGAATTCACAGTTAGAACCGTATGACTTTCTTGGAATTAACTGGAAAAGTCGAATACTGTGAATTCGTTTTCATACTGTGAATTAATTGATTTATTGGTTGATGAATGAGAAAATTAAAACTATGGTTATATCCATATATATTGTTTATGGTATAAAAACCTTGAATTTTATCATTGGATTCTTTCATTTCTATGTTACGATGCTAAGCAATTCCCCCTGTTAGTTTAGTAATATGATTTTGACTTTAGAATTATAAGCTTGTTGTGATGTTATATAATATATCGTTGTAATCATTATCTTTGTGTCGTGTAATGAGGGTTGTTATAATTAATGATTAGCATTTTTATATAAGATGATGTGTTGATTAGGATTAAATAATGTTTGATGTGTATATGAAAAAGGGTAGAGTTGTGTTTAACGATGAATATGAATATACATGTTTGTATCATAAAGAATATGCATCTTATCTATATGAATAACATTAATTTTTAGAAGAAGAAATATTTGTGTAATGTTGAGGAATTGAATGATATCATAATATTTTATTCATATTATTCATTAATATTTCTGAAACTACCTTATAATTGTTTATACTAACATTGCTTTAGATTTTTTGTGATTTAAGGGATAAACCCAGATCTCACATGTATAGTTGTTAGCTTAAACATTCACTCCACAAAACACTTCTGATTAGAGTTAAAAACACATGCATCGAGAAACATATGTCATAGTTTCTTAATGCATTGATAGAAATGAAAGACACATGAATCTCTCACCCTCAAACACCTACCACTATTTGATCATAGTATCTCCCATTGGAAATCATGTCGGAAAGGCCTAATTGTGCATGTACTTTTACCATACAAACACACAAAAATTAATTTATCAATTTAGGAGAATCAAATTTGATGTTCATCGTCAATGGTTCCTGTTATCCCACATATGTCATGAGGATACATATTTTGATTTTCATCACAAGATATGATATGACACATGATTCTTAACGAGTTCTTGATGGATCGGGGGAGCAATATAGATTACTTTTAAGAGATTCCTAAGGTCATTTCTAGCCTAATCCATGCATTCAAATTTAAGGGAATAAGATTGATGGGATTATCTCACTAGGATTAGAGATTTGTACAACAGGAGAATAATACTAATAAAATTCTTGAAGCCAACAATAGGAAAGTCTACAGTTTGGAATAATGTAACGATCCTCTTGGTATAATCATCATTGAATTATAAAACTAGAAAAACAAATGTTTATTATGATAATAAAAAATAGACTCTACAATTCACTCAATTTTTTTTTTACATTTTTTTACATCATTATTCATTGAATAATTTCATACAATACTTGAGTAAAAATACAATTTAAATCAACAAAGACTTCTTAAGCGCATCACACTAATTTCCAAAGAAACTTATCCATTAACGTCAAAAAAATAAAATAAGCGTATTTATTTACTTTACATTAGGTCGCACAACTGGAGCATTTCTTTAATTATGTTGAATGCAAAAGTCAAATTATATATTCCATTGAATAGTTATTTTAAATCACTAAATATAAAATCATTAAAAAAAACCTCAATATAAATCATTAATTTAAATTATTAAAATTAATCAATAATATGTAATTATTAATAAAAAATCATCAATAATATAATCATTAGATCCATTAACTATCTAATTCTTTAAGTAATTATTATATATTTTGTGATTCTTTATATATAGAGAGAGGGGATCTAATCACATAAGGAGGATTTCACTCTTTATAAGTAATGATAAAAGGGTAATTAATTATTTGAAGGTTTTCAGTTAGTTCATTTTACTAATTTAATTAGGAATATAAATTAGTGGTTTACCCAACAAGAAAATTAATTGAGCCTAAACTGCAAGTCATGACTTGATATAGTTATAATCCTAGCTCGAAAATTCTTTATAAATCATTAATTTAAATTATTAAAATTAATCAATAATATGTAATTATTAATAAAAAAATCATCAATAATATAATCATTAGATCCATTAACTATCTAATTCTTTAAGTAATTATTATATATTTTGTGATTCTTTATATATAGAAAGAGGGGATCGAATCACATAAGGAGGATTTCACTCTTTATAAGTAATGATAAAAGGGTAATTAATTATTTGAAGGTTTTCAGTTAGTTCATTTCACTAATTTAATTAGGAATATAAATTAGTGGTTTACCCAACAAGAAAATTAATTGAGCCTAAGCTGCAAGCCATGACTTGATATAGTTATAATCCTAGCTCGAAAATTCTAAATGTCAAATCCAAGCACGAAGGAAGGGTTCACAATCTAGAGTACTCACGGTACAAAGAGCCAGCAATTAAAATATTTCGTCTAGCAAATTCATTGGGATCATGTATCCACTTGTTGTGGAACCGTCCTTGAAATTGACTTGAATATCTCAAAAATTGTTCTTGTTTATGATGCACATAGAAAAGAAGGAATACATATATTATCAATAAACTATCACTCTTAACATCCATCTCTGGACAACCCTCACAATTAGTTGTACAAAGGTAGCCAATCGTTTCCACCTCCAACATGCATAACATGCATATGCTAGGGTCTTATCTATTCCTTTTTTCCAAGCTTTTCAAGATAAAACTTTCATAGAAGATATTTACGCTGAAAGGCGTACACCTATTGATAATGGGCACAACTAATGATCTTTTAACCTTATTTAACCTTAAACCCTAATCTGATAGCTATGCATTGAAGATGCTGGCATATTCTTAGCCGTCCTCCAAAATCAATGGATCAGATTTATTGTTTATAACTTTCTTGCATTTATCAAGGCATCTGTTAACATGTTTACTTTTTAACATTTACCTAATCACATTAAAAAATTACTGTCAGAATGTGTAGTTTCCACGTTCCATTTATCAACCTAATGCAGTCAAACATTTCATATTACCAGACGGATTACTACAAACGTTTTATATTAGGAGCACGCATTCTTAGTATAATATTGAGAGCAAGCGTTATCAGCCGCTACCTTTCGGCGTTATCAACCACTACCTTTCGACATTCTCAACCGCGAGTTAGCGGCTGTGCTAGTGACATTGATCTCAGGTGAAAATTCTGAGGCCAACAGACTTGCACACCCATAAAACCAAGGGCCACCTTTTAAGATCTGCTTCTGTGCGTCACTAAAAAACTTATCAATAAAAACCTATATCACAAAATCAAATGGAGAGACTTCCTCCCTAGTTGGATTTCAACTAGTGCATGAGCAAGTTTGCTAAACACCAGAGGCCATATACCCATGCAGTCTTGGGAGGAAAAATCCAAGAGAAATTGAATAAATTTCAGATATCGTTCATTAATTATGATTGAAACAAAGACGAGGGAAAATTAGTTGACTTTGCGAGAATCTACTTAAAAATGAACCCGAGTAAGAGGCTACCTCAAAAATCACTAAACATAAGATCTAATTTATGAAACATTGTTTTTCGTTGGAGATTATGTAGGGAGGCCGATCACTTAATGGACACTTGCCCCAAGAAGTTTGCAGGGTTGGATATCCCTAGATTCGATCTGATTAAAGTTCCATCAAGCAAAAGAGTTCGCAGAAACAGTAAGACGCATGAATCTTGAAATAATTCAGGGACATAATAAATGAATTCATTTTACCAACATTTCAAAAACTTCAACATAACTAAAACAACAACTACAAGAATCTGGAGTTTTAACTGAATCAAAATGAAAACACCAATTATACTAGCAACACCATTAGCTACTGAACATCATTCATTGACTATTAGATCAATAAACAACTAAATAAATAAATCTAATGAATATAATGTTCCAATATCTATCTACACAGTTATATGCATACCCTCGAGTTCATAGCCTAAGAAAATGTAAATATCAAATCAACCACAGTTAACTGTAGAAGAGGAATACAAAGAAAGAAAAATCTTCAAAAGTGATTGTGCAGATTTGTAAACATTCGTTTTTCCCATTTGTAAGTTCTCAGGAAGAACAAAAATGTACCCTTTTCCATAGAAATATTCTTTTGTAGTGCATGAATTTAGACCGAATAGCACTCCGATGGCCTCCGAGCCTCTACAATCAACGACAGGAAACTTCGAGGCCATTCTCACTCTCCACCATCAAAACAAAACTAAATACAACACATAATTCTACTAAGAAGAACAGTCCAAGGGGTTTGTTCACTTCATATTAATTATTCGTTCAATTGGTTGACCTTTAGATGATAGAAGACTGAGGATTTTACACTAACCACATTGGAATTTGCACCCAATAACTTTCATATTAAAAAAAAGGATTAAGATAATCGTAAGAGGATTTTAGGATTGTCAAAATTTCCTGTGCAGACAAAAGGGACATGCAAAAACTAAACTCTGGGTCACAAAAATACCATGATGATTTATTTATGGAAATAACATGTCGCCAATTAAAAATGGTTCATACACATGTGATATACCAAAACAAAATTATTTCAACCTTCGAAAATGGAAATTGTACAAGATATTTTCTATAAAAATAACTAAATATTAAATATCGTAACCAAAAGAGAATGTTGTTGTTGATGATATTCAATCTGGAAATTTACTCGACATACCTTCTTTTGGTTTCTAATCCAATGAATTCACCGGTACCTCTTGGCCAACGCTAGGGATACTCTTCTTCCCCCTTAGCCCCCTGATCCGCAAAGGGGTCATACACAAAATTTCAGAACTCAAGATTTCCCTCGCAAGGAGAGGCTTCCACCTCTTTGCAAAGCTTGCAACCCAACTCATACAAGTAAACTACTCACAAGAAAAAAATTGACAACATTTTAGTCATCCAACCATGGGGTGTTTTCCTCCTTACTATTCCTTCTTTTTATAAGAAAATTTGTCTTCACACTTTTCATTTCATGCATAATTAAATAATTTTTAATAATTAAATTTTAGATTATTCACCCTCAACACATGTCACACTTTCCTTCAATTGCACATGTTTTAATTTCTTTTAATTAAATAAATTATTCATTTTCACTCACATCCACAATTAATTCCTAGATTTTCTCCTAGTTGTCCCTTAGTTCTCCAATTTCTAGTTGTCCCTTAGTTCTCCAATTTCTCCTTTATTGTCTCTTCTAACTAATTTAAAGTTGGAGTTTGATTATGAATCTTCTCTTAGTTAGGATTTAGAGTCTATATTAACTTAGGATTCTAACTCTATGTTGACAACCCATTCTCTCATGAAATAATGTTTTTTTATTACAAATATTTTTATTAATTTCATGCACACATTAGTCTAATTTCACTTAGACCCAATTCTATAAAATTTAATTAGGCATAACTATTAGAATTAGATTTTATTATGTTTTCTGGTTTATAAATTTGTATAATTTGTATATCAGTTCTAAGTATTTGTTTTATTCTCTAAGGTCTTCTATATTTTTATTAACTCATTAAGTTATTCATGTGACATGCCCTTCAAGACACACCTACATGCTCCAAGGGTGCCACTCACCATTTGACTTAGTTTGGAAGTTGTCTGACGCTTGGAGTCAATAGTCCACCTATCGACCTTGTGTGGGACTAAGGGATTACTGATGAATAATGAATCTTCCTTATTATGCACCCCTCATAAATCTTTGAGAGAAATTGTCTTAGTATGCCCTCACGACATCGTGAACCTTTTAGGAACAAGGTAGTCGTTAACCTTCAGTTCATGTCATGGAGGCAGTGCTAGTAGGCCGTGACAGGGATGCTACCACACCTCTCCCTCATCTATATGATATCTTAGTATAACCCCTTTACTCCATATGTGAGTCGAAATAGCAAGCATCACCATGCCCGCATACACTGACAAAATTATGTTAATAATATTATACATGAAATCCATAACTAAAATCATCATCATAATATAGGCGTAATAAAATCAAGTACTCATAAACAAAGTCAATAGTCCACTCCCTGACTCAATCCAGAGTCCAAGATGTTCCGTCGATGCCATCATCATCCTCATCGTGTCATGTCTCCTGCACACTCATAAAACCTCATCATAATACTTGTCAATGCTATACGTCAATATAATTAACATATCAATTTTGATACTAAATGATGACATCATTTTTAACTTGTAAACCAACGAAGCTAATCATAAAGTATATTTTTTTAACCGGATCACTTGATCGCGAGTTTCCTCAAAGAATAAATCAGTGTTATGAAATGTGATCAATGGAACTAGATGTTACATACACCCCCTCTTTTTTTAAACTTTGTCCCGAAGTTTGTACAATCTCACAATGAAAACAATATATATATAGCTACTACTAATCTATATATCAAACTCTAAAAATAAATATGGAAATTTCTAGCACATCTCATATGCGTCCTCCAAAGTAGAAGAATGTGGACTATAACTGTCCCACTAGACCTTGACCTGATCGACCAATCGATGTCGTAGTTGTTGAATGCGATGGTCCAAAATGCGGATTGGCTTCGCTATGAAAGCACCCTCATTCAATATATGCAATGAACTCAAGTCAATAACATGTGACTGATCTAAAATATAACGACGTAAAATTGAAACATGAAACACATCGTGCATATGCCTGAAAGAACTAGGTAAGACTAGTCGGTAAGCCATGAGTCCTTTCTTTTCTACAAATTCGAAAGGTCCCACAAACCTTGGAGAAAGTTTAGCATCCTTTCCAAAATTAATTGAACTCTTATGCAACTTCACCCGCAAGAACACTTTATCACCAACCTCATAACTACGGTCTATATGATGCACATCTACATAACTCTTTTGTCGGTCTTGTGCTTCTTTAATCCTTTTCTTTATGGTTCACATCTAGTCTTCCATTTCTTGGATCACTTCTGGTCTCAGAAGGGCCCTATCTTCTAGTCAATCCCTTCTCAAAGATGTCCGACATGGTCATCTGTATAGAAACTCAAAATGTGCCATCTTTATTGAACTATGATAATTATTGTTGTACACAAATTATACCAATGGTAAAAATTATTCCCATCGTTTCCATTGATCCATCACATGCATTCGAAGCATATATTCTAGAATTTGTTTCGATCTTTTTGTTTGTCCATCAGTTTCAGTGTGATTTGCGTTTCTAAAATTTGATTGTGTGCCCAAAGCCTCTTGGAAGCTAGTCCAAAAACGTCGAGTGAATACCGATCCTCGATCATATATTATATTTCTTAGTACTCCATGCAATCTTACATCAATATAATTAACATATCAATTTCAATACTCAATGATGACATCATTTTTAACTCATAAACCAAAGCAACTAATCATAAAATATCATGTTTTAACTGGATCACTTGCTCGCGAGTGTCCTCAAAGAATAAATCAATGTTATGAAATGTGATCAATGGAACTGGATATTACATACACCCCCTCTTGTTTTAAACTTCATCCCAAAGTTTGTACAATCTAAAAATTAAAATGATAAATATAGTTGTGACTAATATATATATATATCAAACTCTCAAAATAAATATGGAATCTGCTGACGCATCTCATATGCATTCTCTCTCTCTCTCTCTCTCTCTCTCTCTCTCTCTCTCTCTCTATATATATATATATATATATATATATATATATATCAAACTCTCAAAATAAATATGGAATCTGCTGACGCATCTCATATGCATCCTCCAAAGTAGAAAAATGCGGAGTATAACTGTCCCACTGGATCTTGAACCGATAGACCGATCAAAACTGTAGTTGTCGAGTGCAATGGTCCAAAATGCGTATTGGGTCTGCTATGAGAGCACCCTCGTTCGATATATGCAATGAATTCAAGTCAATAACATGTGACATATCTGAAATATAACGACGTAAAATTGAAAAATGAAACACATCATGCGTACACCTCAAAGAATCAGGTAAGGTTAGTCAGTAAGCCACGAGTCCTTTATTTTCTACAAATTCGAAAGGTCCCACAAACCTTGGAGAAAGTTTAGCATCCTTTCCAAAATTAATTGAACTCTTATGCAACTTCACCCGCAAGAATACTTTATCACCAACCTCATAACTACAGTCTATATGATGCACATCTACATAACTCTTTTTTCAGTCTTGTGCTTCTTTGATCCTTTTCTTTATGGTTCACATCTAGTCTTCCATTTCTTGGATCACTTCTGGTCTCAGGAGGACCCTATCTTCTAGTCGATCCCACAAAGGTGTCCAACACGGTCGTCTGCATAGAAACTCAAAAGGTGGTGTCCGACATGGTTGTCTGCATAGAAACTCAAAAGGTGCCATCTTTATCGAACTATGATAATTATTGTTGTATGCAAATTATACCAATGGTAAAAATTATTCGCATAGTTTCCATTGATCCATCACATGCATTCGAAGCATATATTCTAGAATTTTTTTCGAATCTTTTTGTTTGTCCATCAGTTTCAGTGTGATTTGCATTTATAAAATTTGATTGTGTGCCTGTTAGCGATATTTATTGTAAGGGGGTTAGATTGCAAAGGAATGGGTTAAAACCCACTTGTCCTAAGTTTTGGGCGCTATGCGTCTGTGTTAAACAGGAATCAATTTTGGACGGCTGGGATTTGCGCGCCCGGATCAATGGCGCACAGTGAATTCCGGACCCCCCTGCCTTTCTACCTTTAAGCCGGGGGGGGGGGG